>JBBPBR010000366.1:77220-110108 GCA_037974775.1 Cicer pinnatifidum
TTTTTAACCTATCTTGTGCATCCAATAGGTGTGTTTGTGTCATTGAATGATCAATTAGGTTATTTTCGTCCTCCCTAGGCTTATTCTTGTCCAATTAGGGTTTTTAACCAATCTTGTGCATCCAATAGGTGTGTTTGTGTCATTGGATGACCAATTAGGTCATTTTCGTCCTCCCTAGGCATATTCTTGTCCAATTAGGGTTTTTAACCAATCTTGTGCATCCAATAGGTGTGTTTGTGTCATTGGATGATCAATTAGGTCATTTTCGTCCTCCCTAGGCTTTTTCTTGTCCAATTAAGGTTTTTAACCAATCTTGTGCATCCAATAAGTTGAGTTGTGTCATTGGATTAACATTTAGGTCATTTTCGTTCTCCCTACGCTTATTCCTGTCCAATTATGGTTTTTAACCAGTCTTGTGCATCCAATAGGAGTGTTTGTGTCATTGGATGATCAATTAGGTCATTTTTGTCCTCCCTAGGCTTATTCTTATCCAATTAGGGTTTTTAACCAATCTTGTGCTTCCAATAAGTTGAGTTGTGTCATTGGATTAACATTTAGGTCATTTTCGTCCTCCCTAGGCTTATTCTTGTCCAATTAGGGTTTTTAACCAATCTTGTGCATCCAATACGTTCATTTGTGTCATTGGAATAACATTTAGGTCATTTTCGTCCTCCTTAGGCATATTCTTGTCCAATTAGAGTTTTAGACCAATCTTGTGCATCCAATAGGTGTGTTTGTGTCATTGGATGATCAATTAGGTTATTTTCGTCCTCCCTAGGCTTATTCTTGTCCAATTAGGGTTTTTAACTAATCTTGTGCATCCAATAAGTTCATTTGTGTCATTCGAAGATCAATTAGGTCATTTTCGTCCTCCCTAGGCATATTCTTGTCCAATTAGGGTTTTTAACCAATCTTGTGCATCCAATAGGTGTGTTTGTGTCATTGGATGATCAATTAGGTCATTTTCGTCCTCCCTAGGCTTATTCTTGTCCAATTAGGGTTTTTAACCGATCTTGTGCATCCAATAGGTGTGTTTGTGTCATTGGATGATCAATTAGGTCTTTTTCGTCCTCCTGATATGATCTTACTAGTCATGGTTTACTTTAAGGATCGTTCTAGGTTGGAAACTTACAAATTTGAGTGAAAATCCCGTAAAACTGCAGAATGCGATAAAAGAAACTCCGATTCAACCGATTCCAAAACGAGGTGAATGATGACGTTCTGAAACGCAAGTTAGGCTTTTGAATCACCGAAAACCAGTATATAGATCTCGAGATATGAACGCAAGTAACTGATCACAAAAATTGGAAGAATTGGAGTATTAGGGTTTGATGTAAACAAAACTCAATATTATCATTCAACAAACAAATCAAGAACAAAATGGCGCCACAATCTAGGGATTGATAAGCCAAAAAGAACGCCACAAGGATTAACAACCTTGATAAGTTCAAAGTGAATTCTTTCAAGAACTCTAGAGAGCAAAGCCTCACAAAAATTATTATTCAAAATCTTCCCTTCCATGAGGTTACAAATGCTTATTTATACTAAGTCTATCTCTAAACCTAAACGGGTCATAAGTGACACCATTCTCTAGGGCCCATATGGGTCTTACATCTTATTTCTTTTTTTTAACATAAACTTAATGTAAGGAAGTAAAGTATCTTCACTTACACATAATAAAAACTAAATCAATAATAAAACTATTACAATTCCAAATCAAAGCAAACTAAGAATTAATACAAACCAAATTAAAATAAATAAAGTTTATGCTAATTTATTAAAATATGAATCATCTTCATGCTCTTGAGATCCTTATCACCTCCCTAGGCATATTCTTGTCCAATTAGGGTTTTTAACCAATCTTGTGCATCCAATAGGTGTGTTTGTGTCATTGGATGATCAATTTGGTCATTTTCGTCCTCCCTAGGCTTATTCTTATCCAATTAGGGTTTTTAACCAATCTTGTGCTTCCAATAAGTTGAGTTGTGTCATTGGATTAACATTTAGGTCATTTTCGTCCTCCCTAGGCTTATTCTTGTCCAATTAGGGTTTTTAACCAATCTTGTGCATCCAATACGTTCATTTGTGTCATTGGATTAACATTTAGGTCATTTTCGTCCTCCTTAGGCATATTCTTGTCCAATTAGAGTTTTAGACCAATCTTGTGCATCCAATAGGTGTGTTTGTGTCATTGGATGATCAATTAGGTTTTTTTCGTCCTCCCTAGGCTTAATCTTGTCCAATTAGGGTTTTAACTAATCTTGTGCATCCAATAAGTTCATTTATGTCATTCGAAGATCAATTAGGTCATTTTCGTCCTCCCTAGATATATTCTTGTCAAATTAGGGTTTTTAACCAATCTTGTGCATCCAATACGTGTGTTTGTCTCATTGGATGATCTATTAGGTCATTTTCGTTCTCCCTAGGCTTATTCTTGTCCAATTAGGGTTTTTAACCGATCTTGTGCATCCAATAGGTGTGTTTGTGTCATTGGATGATCAATTAGGTCATTTTCGTCCTCCCTAGGCATATTCTTGTCCAATTAGGGTTTTTAACCAATCTTGTGCATCCAATAGGTGTGTTTGTGTCATTGGATGATCAATTAGGTCATTTTCGTCCTCCCTAGGCTTATTCTTGTCCAATTAGGGTTTTTAACCAATCTTGTGCATCCAATAAGTTCATTAGTGTCATTGGATGATCAATTAGGTCATTTTCGTCCTCCCTAGGCATATTATTATCCAATTAGGGTTTTTAACCAATCTTGTGCATCCAATAAGTTTGTTTGTGTCATTGAATTAATATTTAGGTCATTTTCGTCCTCCCTAGGCATATTCTTGTCCAATTAGGGTTTTTAACCAATCTTGTGCATCCAATAGGTGTGTTTGTGTCATTGGATGATCAATTAGGTCATTTTCGTCCTCCCTAGGCATATTCTTGTCCAATTAGGGTTTTTAACCAATCTTGTGCATCCAATAGGTGTGTTTGTGTCATTGGATGATCAATTAGGTCATTTTCGTCCTCCCTAGGCTTATTCTTGTCCAATTAGGGTTTTTAACGAATCTTGTGCATCCAATTGGTGTGTTTGTGTCATTGGATGATCAATTAGGTCATTTTCGTCCACCCTAGGCTTATTCTTGTCCAATTAGGGTTTTTAACCAATCTTGTGCATCCAATAAGTTGAGTTGTGTCATTGGATTAACATTTAGGTCATTTTCGTCCTCCCTAGGCGTATTCTTGTCCAATTAGGGTTTTTAACCAATCTTGTGCATCCAATAGGTGTGTTTGTGTCATTGGATGATCAATTAGGTCATTTTCGTCCTCCCTAGGCTTATTCTTTTCCAATTAGGGTTTTTAACCAATCTTGTGCATCTAATAACTTTGTTTGTTTCATTGAATTAATATTTAGGTCATTTTCGTCCTCCCTAGGCATATTCTTGTCCAATTAGGGTTTTTAACCAATCTTGTGCATCCAATAGGTGTGTTTGTGTCATTGGATGATCAATTAGGTCATTTTCGTCCTCCCTAGGCTTATTCTTGTCCAATTAGGGTTTTTAACCAATCTTGTGCATCCAATAACTTTGTTTGTGTCATTGAATTAATATTTAGGTCATTTTCGTCCTCCCTAGGCATATTCTTGTCCAATTAGGGTTTTTAACCAATCTTGTGCATCCAATAGGTGTGTTTGTGTCATTGGATGATCAATTAGGTCATTTTCGTCCTCCCTATGCATATTCATGTCCTATTAGGGTTTTTAACCAATCTTGTGCATCCAATAGGTGTGTTTGTGTCATTAGATGATCGATTAGGTCATTTTCGTCCTCCCTAGGCTTATTCTTGTCCAATTAGGGTTTTTAACCAAACTTGTGCATCCAATAAGTTCATTTGTGTCATTGGATTAACATTTAGGTCATTTTCGTCCTCCCTAGGCATATTCTTGTCCAATTAGGGTTTTTAACCAATCTTGTGCATCCAATAGGTGTGTTTGTGTCATTTGATGATCAATTAGGTCATTTTCGTCCTCCCTAGGCTTATTCTTGTCCAATTAATGTTTTTAACCAATCTTGTGCATCCAATAAGTTTGTTTGTTTCCTTGAATTAATATTTAGGTCATTTTCGTCCTCCCTAGGCATATTCTTGTCCAATTAGGGTTTTTAACCAATCTTGTGCATCCAATAGGTGTGTTTGTGTCATTGGATGATCAATTAGGTCATTTTCGTCCTCCCTAGGCTTATTCTTGTCCAATTAGGGTTTTTAACCAATCTTGTGCATCCAATAAGTTTAGTTGTGTCATTGGATGATCAATTAGGTCATTTTCGTCCTCCCTAGGCATATTCTTGTCCAATTAGGGTTTTTAACCAATCTTGTGCATCCAATAGGTGTGTTTGTGTCATTGGATGATCAATTAGGTCATTTTCGTCCTCCCTAGGCTTATTCTTGTCCAATTAGGGTTTTTAACCAATCTTGTGCATCCAATAAGTTCATTTGTGTCATTGGATTAACATTTAGATCATTTTCGTCCTGCCTAGGCATATTCTTGTCCAATTAGGGTTTTTAACCAATCTTGTGCATCCAATAGGTGTGTTTGTGTCATTGGATGATCAATTAGGTTATTTTCGTCCTCCCTAGGCTTATTCTTGTCCAATTAGGGTTTTTAACCAATCTTGTGCATCCAATAGGTGTGTTTGTGTCATTGGATGACCAATTAGGTCATTTTCGTCCTCCCTAGGCATATTCTTGTCCAATTAGGGTTTTTAACCAATCTTGTGCATCCAATAGGTGTGTTTGTGTCATTGGATGATCAATTAGGTCATTTTCGTCCTCCCTAGGCTTATTCTTGTCCAATTAGGGTTTTTAACCGATGTTGTGCATCCAATAGGTGTGTTTGTGTCAATTGATGATCAATTAGGTCATTTTCGTCCTCCCTAGGCATATTCTTGTCCAATTAGGGTTTTTAACCAATCTTGTGCATCCAATAGGTGTGTTTGTGTCATTGGATGACCAATTAGGTCATTTTCGTCCTCCCTAGGCTTATTCTTATCCAATTAGGGTTTTTAACCAATCTTGTGCTTCCAATAAGTTGAGTTGTGTCATTGGATTAACATTTAGGTCATTTTCGTCCTCCCTAGGCTTATTCTTGTCCAATTAGGGTTTTTAACCAATCTTGTGCATCCAATACGTTCATTTGTGTCATTGGATTAACATTTAGGTCATTTTCGTCCTCCTTAGGCATATTCTTGTCCAATTAGAGTTTTAGACCAATCTTGTGCATCCAATAGGTGGGTTTGTGTCATTGGATGATCAATTAGGTTATTTTCGTCCTCCATAGGCTTATTCTTGTCCAATTAGGGTTTTTAACTAATCTTGTGCATCCAATAAGTTCATTTGTGTCATTCGAATATCAATTAGGTCATTTTCGTCCTCCCTAGGCATATTCTTGTCCGATTAAGGTTTTTAACCAATCTTGTGCATCCAATAGGTGTGTTTGTGTCATTGGATGATCAATTAGGTCATTTTCGTCCTCCCTAGGCTTATTCTTGTCCCATTAGGGTTTTTAACCGATCTTGTGCATCCAATAGGTGTGTTTGTGTCATTGGATGATCAATTAGGTTATTTTCGTCCTCCCTAGGCATATTCTTGTCCAATTAGGGTTTTTAACTAATCTTGTGCATCCAATACGTTCATTTGTGTCATTGGATAATCAATTAGGTCATTTTCGTCCTCCCTAGGCATATTCTTGTCCAATTAGGGTTTTAAACCAATCTTGTGCATCCCATAGGTGTGTTTGTGTCATTGGATGATCAATTAGGTCATTTTCGTCCTCCCTAGGCATATTCTTGTCCAATTAGGGTTTTTAACCAATCTTGTGCATCCAATAGGTGTGTTTGTGTCATTGGATGATCAATTAGGTCATTTTCGTCCTCCCTAGGCTTATTCTTGTCCAATTAGGGTTTTTAACCAATCTTGTGCATCCAATAAGTTCATTTGTGTCATTGGATTAACATTTAGGTAATTTTCGTCCATCCTAGGCATATTCTTGTCCAATTAGGGTTTTTAACCAATCTTGTGCATCCAATAGGTGTGTTTGTGTCATTGGATGATCAATTAGGTTATTTTCGTCCTCCCTAGGCTTATTCTTGTCCAATTAGGGTTTTTAACCGATCATGTGCATCCAATAGGTGTGTTTGTGTCATTGGATGATCAATTAGGTCATTTACGTCCTCCCTAGGCTTATTCTTGTCCAATTAGGGTTTTTAACGAATCTTGTGCATCCAATAGGTGTGTTTGTGTCATTGGATGATCAATTAGGTCATTTTCGTCCACCCTAGGCTTATTCTTGTCCAATTAGGGTTTTTAACCAATCTTGTGCATCCAATAAGTTGAGTTGTGTCATTAGATTAACATTTAGATCATTTTCGTTCTCCCTACGATTATTCTTGTCCAATTAGGGTTTTTAACCAATCTTGTGCATCCAATAGGTGTGTTTGTGTCATTGGATGATCAATTAGGTCATTTTCGTCCTCCCTAGGCATATTCTTGTCCAATTAGGGTTTTTAACCAATCATGTGCATCCAATAGGTGTGTTTGTGTCATTGGATAATCAATTAGGTCATTTTCGTCCTCCCTTGGCTTATTCTTGTCCAATTAGGGTTTTTAACCGATCATGTGCATCCAATAGGTGTGTTTGTGTCATTGGATGATCAATTAGGTCATTTTCGTCCTCCCTAGGCATATTCTTGTCCAATTAGGGTTTTTAACCAATCTTGTGCATCCGATAAGTTTGTTTGTGTGATTGAATTAATATTTAGGTCATTTTCGTCCTCCCTAGGCATATTCTTGTCCAATTAGGGTTTTTAACCAATCTTGTGCATCCAATAGGTGTGTTTGTGTCATTGGATGATCAATTAGGTCATTTTCGTCCTCCCTAGGCTTATTCTTGTCCAATTAGGGTTTTTAACCAATCATGTGCATCCAATAAGTTCATTTGTGTAATTGGATTAACATTTAGGTCATTTTCGTCCTCCCTAGGCATATTCTTGTCCAATTAGGGTTTTTAACCAATCTTGTGCATCCAATAGGTGTGTTTGTGTCATTGGATGATCAATTAGGTCATTTTCGTCCTCCCTAGGCTTATTCTTGTCCAATTAGGGTTTTTAACCAATCTTGTACATCCAATAAGTTTATTTGTGTCATTGGATTAACAGTTAGGTCATTTTCGTCCTCCCTAGGCATATTCTTGTCCAATTAGGGTTTTTAACCAATCTTGTGCTTCCAATAGGTGTGTTTGTGTCATTGAATGATCAATTAGGTCATTTTCGTCCTCCCCAGGCTTATTCTTGTCCAATTAGAGTTTTTAACCAATCTTGTGTATCCAATAACTTTGTTTGTGTCATTGAATTAATATTTAGGTCATTTTCGTCCTCCCTAGGCATATTCTTGTCCAATTAGGGTTTTTAACCAATCTTGTGCATCCAATAGGTGTGTTTGTGTCATTGGATGATCAATTAGGTCATTTTCGTCCTCCCTAGGCTTATTCTTGTCCAATTAGGGTTTTTAACCAATCTTGTGCATCCAATAGGTGTGTTTGTGTCATTGGATGACCAATTAGGTCATTTTCGTCCTCCCTAGGCATATTCTTGTCCAATTAGGGTTTTTAACCTATCTTTTGCATCCAATAGGTGTGTTTGTGTCATTGAATGATCAATTAGGTTATTTTCGTCCTCCCTAGGCTTATTCTTGTCCAATTAGGGTTTTTAACCAATCTTGTGCATCCAATAGGTGTGTTTGTGTCATTGGATGACCAATTAGGTCATTTTCGTCCTCCCTAGGCATATTCTTGTCCATTTAGGGTTTTTAACCAATCTTGTGCATCCAATAGGTGTGTTTGTGTCATTGGATGATCAATTAGGTCATTTTCGTCCTCCCTAGGCTTTTTCTTGTCCAATTAAGGTTTTTAACCAATCTTGTGCATCCAATAAGTTGAGTTGTGTCATTGGATTAACATTTAGGTCCTTTTCGTTCTCCCTACGCTTATTCCTGTCCAATTATGGTTTTTAACCAGTCTTGTGCATCCAATAGGAGTGTTTGTGTCATTGGATGATCAATTAGGTCATTTTTGTCCTCCCTAGGCTTATTCTTATCCAATTAGGGTTTTTAACCAATCTTGTGCTTCCAATAAGTTGAGTTGTGTCATTGGATTAACATTTAGGTCATTTTCGTCCTCCCTAGGCTTATTCTTGTCCAATTAGGGTTTTTAACCAATCTTGTGCATCCAATACGTTCATTTGTGTCATTGGATTAACATTTAGGTCATTTTCGTCCTCCTTAGGCTTATTCTTGTCCAATTAGGGTTTTTAACTAATCTTGTGCATCCAATAAGTTCATTTGTGTCATTCGAAGATCAATTAGGTCATTTTCGTCCTCCCTAGGCATATTCTTGTCCAATTAGGGTTTTTAACGAATCTTGTGCATCCAATAGGTGTGTTTGTGTCATTGGATGATCAATTAGGTCATTTTCGTCCTCCCTAGGCATATTCTTGTCCAATTAGGGTTTTTAACCAATCTTGTGCATCCAATAGGTGTGATTGTGTCATTGGATGATCAATTAGGTTATTTTCGTCCTCCCTAGGCATATTCTTGTCCAATTAGGGTTTTTAACTAATCTTGTGCATCCAATACGTTCATTTGTGTCATTGGATGATCAATTAGGTCATTTTCGTCCTCCCTAGGCATATTCTTGTCCAATTAGGGTTTTAAACCAATCTTGTGCATCCAATAGGTGTGTTTGTGTCATTGGATGATCAATTAGGTCATTTTCGTCCTCCCTAGGCTTATTCTTGTCCGATTAGGGTTTTTAACCGATCATGTGCATCCAATAGGTGTGTTTGTGTCATTGGATGATCAATTAGGTCATTTACGTACTCCCTAGGCTTATTCTTGTACAATTAGGGTTTTTAACCAATCTTGGGCATCCAATAACTTTGTTTGTGTCATTGAATTAATATTTTGGTCATTTTCGTCCTCCCTAGGCATATTCTTGTCCAATTAGGGTTTTTAACCAATCTTGTGCATCCAATAGGTGTGTTTGTGTCATTGGATGATCAATTAGGTCATTTTCGTCCTCCCTAGGCTTATTCTTGTCCAATTAGGGTTTTTAACCAATCTTGTACATCTAATAAGTTCATTTGTGTCATTGGATTAACATTTAGGTCATTTACGTCCTCACTAGGCATATTCTTGTCCAATTAGGGTTTTTAACCAATCTTGTGCATCCAATAGGTGTGTTTGTGTCATTGGATGATCAATTAGGTCATTTTCGTCCTCCCTAGGCTTATTCTTGTCCAATTAGGGTTTTTAACCAATCTTGTGCATCTGATAAGTTTGTTTGTGTCATTAAATTAATATTGAGGTCATTTTCTTCCTCCCTAGGCATATTCTTTTCCAATTAGGGTTTTTAACCAATCTTGTGCATCCAATAAGTTGAGTTGTGTCATTGGATTAACATTTAGGTCATTTTCGTCGTCCCTGGGCTTATTCTTGTCCAATTAAGGTTTTTAATCAATCTTGTGCATCCAATAGGTGTGTTTGTGTCATTGGATGATCAATTAGGTCATTTTCGTCCTCCCTAGGCATATTCTTGTCCAATTAGGGTTTTTAACCAATCTTGTGCATCCAATAGGTGTGTTTGTGTCATTGGATGATCAATTAGGTCATTTTCGTCCTCCCTAGGCTTATTCTTGTCCAATTAGGGTTTTTAACCAATCTTGTCCATCCAATAGGTGTGTTTGTGTCATTGGATGATCAATTAGGTCATTTTCGTCCTCCCTAGGCATATTCTTGCCCAATTAGGGTTTTTAACCAATCTTGTCCATCCAATAAGTTCATTTGTGTCATTGGATGATCAATTAGGTCATTTTCGTCCTCCCTAGGCTTATTCTTGTCCAATTACGGTTTTTAACCAATCTTGTGCATCCAATAAGTTGAGTTGTGTCATTGGATTAACATTTAGGTCATTTTCGTTCTCCCTACGCTTATTCTTGTCCAATTAGGGTTTTTAACCAATCTTGTGCATCCAATAGGTGTGTTTGTGTCATTGGATGATCAATTAGGTCATTTTCGTCCTCCCTAGGCATATTCTTGTCAAATTAGGGTTTTTAACCAATCTTGTGCATCCAATAGGTGTGTTTGTGTCATTGGATGATCAATTAGGTCATTTTCGTCCTCCCTAGGCATATTCTTGTCCAATTAGGGTTTTTAACGAATCTTGTGCATCCAATAGGTGTGTTTGTGTCATTGGATGATCAATTAGGTCATTTTCGTCCTCCCTAGGCTTATTCTTGTCCAATTAGGGTTTTTAACCGATCTTGTGCATCCAATAAGTTGAGTTGTGTCATTGGATTTACATTTAGGTCATTTTCATTCTCCCTAGGCTTATTCTTGTCCAATTAGGTTTTTAACCAATCTTGTGCATCCAATAAGTTCATTTGTTTCATTGGATTCACATTTAGGTCATTTTCTACCTCCCTAGGCATATTCTTGTCCAAATAGGGTTTTTAACCAATCTTGTGCATCCAATAAGTTGAGTTGTGTCATTGGATTAACATTTAGGTCATTTTCGTTCTCCCTAGGCTTATTCTTGTCCAATTAGGGTTTTTAACCACTCTTGTGCAACCAATAAGTTCATATTCGTCCTCCCTAGGCATATTCTTGTCCAATTAGGGTTTTTAACCAATCTTGTGCATCCAATAGGTGTGTTTGTGTCATTGGATGATCAATTAGGTCATTTTCGTCCTCCCTAGGCATATTCTTGTCCAATTAGGGTTTTTAACCAATCTTGTGCATCCAATAGGTGTGTTTGTGTCATTGGATGATCAATTAGGTCATTTTCGTCCTCCCTAGGCTTATTCTTGTTCAATTATGGTTTTTAACCAATCTTGGGCATCCAATTTGTTCATTTTTGTCATTGGATTAACATTTAGGTCATATCCGTCCTACCTAGGCATATTCTTGTCCAATTAGGGTTTTTAACCAATCTTGTGCATCCAATAGGTGTGTTTGTGTCATTGGATGATCAATTAGGTCATTTTCGTTCTCCCTAGGCTTATTCTTGTACAATTAGGGTTTTTAACCAATCTTGTGCATCCAATAAGTTCATTTGTGTTATTGGATTAACATTTAGGTCATATTCGTCCTCCCTAGGCATATTCTTGTCCAATTAGGGTTTTTAACCAATCTTGTGCATCCAATAGGTGTGTTTGTGTCATTGGATGATCAATTAGGTCATTTTCGTCCTCCCTAGGCATATTCTTGTCCAATTAGGGTTTGTAACCAATCTTGTGCATCCAATAAGTTCATTTGTGTCATTGGATTAACATTTAGGTCATTTTCGTCCTCCCTAGGCATATTCTTGTCCAATTAGGGTTTTTAACCAATCTTGTGCATCCAATAGGTGTGTTTGTGTCATTGGATGATCAATTAGGTTATTTTCGTCCTCCCTAGGCTTATTCTTGTCCAATTAGGGTTTTTAACCAATCTTGTGCATCCAATAGGTGTGTTTGTGTCATTGGATGATCAATTAGGTCATTTTCGTCCTCCCTAGGCATATTCTTGTCCAATTAGGGTTTTTAACGAATCTTGTGCATCCAATAGGTGTGTTTGTGTCGTTGGATGATCAATTAGGTCATTTTCGTCTTGCCTAGGCTTATTCTTGTCCAATTAGGGTTTTTAACCAATCTTGTGCATCCAATAACTTTGTTTGTGTCATTAAATTAATATTTAGGTCATTTTCCTCCTCCCTAGGCATATTGTTGTCCAATTAGGGTTTTTAACCAATTTTGTGCATCCAATAGGTGTGTTTGTGTCATTGGATGATCAATTAGGTCATTTTCGTCCTCCCTAGGCTTATTCTTGTCCAATTAGGGTTTTTAATCAATCTTGTGCATCCAATAAGTTCATTTGTGTCATTGGATTAACTTTTAGGTCATTTTCGTTCTCCCTAGGCATATTCTTGTCCAATTAGGGTTTTTAACCAATCTTGTGCTTCCAATAGGTGCGTTTGTGTCATTGGATGATCAATTAGGTCATTTTCGTCCTCCCTAGGCTTATTCTTGTCCAATTAGGGTTTTTAACCAATCTTGTGCATCCAATAAGTTCATTTGTGTCATTGGATGATCAATAAGATCATTTTCGTCCTCCCTAGGTATATTCTTGTCCAACTAGGGTTTTTAACCAATCTTGTGCATCCAATAGATGTGTTTGTGTCATTGGATGATCAATTAGGTCATTTTCGTCCTCCCTAGGCTTATTCTTGTCCAATTAGGGTTTTGAACGAATCTTGTGCATCCAATAGGTGTGTTTGTGTCATTGGATGATCAATTAGGTCATTTTCGTCCTCCCTAGGCATATTCTTGTCCAATTAGGGTTTTTAACCAATCTTGTGCATCCAATAGGTGTGTTTGTGTCATTGGATGATCAATTAGGTCATTTTCGTCCTCCCTAGGCTTATTCTTGTCCAATTAGGGTTTTTAACCAATCTTGTGCATCCAATAAGTTGAGTTGTGTCATTGGCTTAACATTTAGGTCATTTTCATTCTCCCTAGGCTTATTCTTGTCCAATTAGGTTTTTAACCAATCTTGTGCATCCAATAAGTTCATTTGTGTCATTGGATGATCAATTAGGTCATTTTCGTCCTCCCTAGACATATTCTTGTCCAGGTAGGGTTTTTAACCAATCTTGTGCATCCAATAGGTGTGTTTGTGTCATTGGATGATCAATTAGGTCATTTTCGTCCTCCCTAGGCATATTCTTGTCCAATTAGGGTTTTTAACCAATCTTGTGCATCCAATAGGTGTGTTTGTGTCATTGGATGATCAATTAGGTCATTTTCGTCCTCCTTAGGCATATTCTTGTCCAATTAGGGTTTTTAACGAATCTTGTGCATCCAATAGGTGTGTTTGTGTCATTGGATGATCAATTAGGTCATTTTCGTCCTCCCTAGGCATATTCTTGTCCAATTAGGGTTTTTAACCAATCTTGTGCATCCAATAAGTTTAGTTGTGTCATTGGATTAACATTTAGGTCATTTTCGTCCTCCCTAGGCTTATTCTTGTCCAATTAGGGTTTTTAACCAATCTTGTGCATCCAATAAGTTCATTTGTGTCATTGGATTTACATTTAGGTCATTTTTGTCCTCCCAGGGCATATTCTTGTCCAATTAGGGTTTTTAACCAATCTTGTGCATCCAATAGGTGTGTTTGTGTCATTGGATGATCAATTAGGTCATTTTCGTCCTCCCTAGGCTTATTCTTGTCCAATTAGGGTTTTTAACTAACCTTGTGCATCCAATAAGTTCATTTGTGTCATTGGATGATCAATTAGGTCATTTTCGTCCTCCCTAGGCATATTCTTGTCCAATTAGGGTTTTTAACCAATCTTGTGCATCCAATAGGTGTGTTTGTGTCATTGGATGATCAATTAGGTCATTTTCGTCCTCCCTAGGCTTATTCTTGTTCAATTAGGGTTTTTAACCGATCTTGTGCATCTAATAGGTGTATTTGTGTCATTGGATGATCAATTAGGTCATTTTCGTCCTCCCTAGGCTTATTCTTGTCCAATTAGGGTTTTTAACCAATCTTGTGCATCCGATAAGTTTGTTTGTGTCATTGAATTAATATTTAGGTCATTTTCGTCCTCCCTAGCCATATTCTTGTCCAATTAGGGTTTTTAACCAATTTTGTGCATCCAATAGGTGTGTTTGTGTCATTGGATGATCAATTAGGTCATTTTCGTCCTCCCTAGGCTTATTCTTGTCCAATTAGGGTTTTTAACTAATCTTGTGCATCCAATAAGTTCATTTGTGTCATTGGAAGATCAATTAGGTCATTTTCGCTCTCCCTAGGCATATTCTTGTCCAATTAGGGTTTTTAACCAATCTTGTGCATCCAATAGGTGTGTTTGTGTCATTGGATGATCAATTAGGTCATTTTCGTCCTCCCTAGGCATATTCTTGTCCAATTAGGGTTTTTAACCAATCTTGTGCATCCAATAGGTGTGTTTGTGTCATTGGATGATCAATTAGGTCATTTTCGTCCTCCCTAGGCTAATTCTTGTCGAATTATGGTTTTTAACCAATCTTGTGCATCCGATAAGTTTGTTTGTGTCATTGAATTAATATTTAGGTCATTTTCGTCCTCCCTAGGCATATTCTTGTCCAATTAGGGTTTTTAACCAATCTTGTGCATCCAATAAGTTAAGTTGTGTCATTGGATTAACATTTAGGTCATTTTCGTCCTCCCTAGGCTTATTCTTGTCCAATTAGGGTTTTTAACCAATCTTGTGCATCCAATAGTTGTGTTTGTGTCATTGGATGATCAATTAGGTCATTTTCGTCCTCCCTAGGCTTATTCTTGCCCAATTAGGGTTTTTAACCAATCTTGTGCATCCAATAAGTTGAGTTGTGTCATTGGATTAACATTTAGGTCATTTTTGTCCTCCCTAGGCTTATTCTTGTCCAGTTAGGGTTTTTAACAAATCTTGTGCATCCAATAAGTTCATTTGTGTCATTGGATTAACATTTAGGTCATTTTCGTCCTCCCTAGGCATATTCTTGTCCAATCAGAGTTTTAGACCAATCTTGTGCATCCAATAGGTGTGTTTGTGTCATTTGATGATCAATTAGGTTATTTTCGTCCTCCCTAGGCCTATTCTTGTCCAATTAGGGTTTTTAACTAATCTTGTGCGTCCAATAAGTTCATTTGTGTCATTGGATGATCAATTAGGTCATTTTCATCCTCTCTAGGCATATTCTTGTCCAATTAGGGTTTTTAACCAATCTTGTGCATCCAATAGGTGTGTTTGTGTCATTGGATGATCAATTAGGTCATTTTCGTCCTCCCTAGGCTTATTCTTGTCCAATTAGGGTTTTTAACCGATCTTGTGCATCCAATAGGTGTGTTTGTGTCATTGGATGATCAATTAGGCAATTTTCGTCCTCCCTAGGCATATTCTTGTCCAATTAGGGTTTTTAACCAATCTTGTGCATCCAATAAGTGTGTTTGTGCCATTGGATGATCAATTAGGTCATTTTAGTCCTCCCTAGGCTTATTCTTATCCAATTAGGGTTTTTAACCAATCTTGTGCTTCCAATAAGTTGAGTTGTGTCATTGGATTAACATTTAGGTCATTTTCGTCCTCCCTAGGCTTATTCTTGTCCAATTAGGGTTTTTAACCAATCTTGTGCGTCCAATACGTTCATTTGTGTCATTGGATTAACATTTAGGTCATTTTCGTCCTCCTTAGGCATATTCTTGTCCAATTAGAGTTTTAGACCAATCTTGTGCATCCAATAGGTGTGTTTGTGTCATTGAATTAATATTAAGGTCATTTTCGTCCTCCCTAGGCATATTCTTGTCCAATTAGGGTTTTTAACCAATCTTGTGCATCCAATAGGTGTGTTTGTGTCATTGGATGATCAATTAGGTCATTTTCGTCCTCCCTAGGCATATTCTTGTCCAATTAGGGTTTTTAACGAATCTTGTGCATCCAATAGGTGTGTTTGTTTCATTGGATGATCAATTAGGTCATTTTCTTCCTCCCTAGGCATATTCTTGTCCAATTAGGGTTTTTAACCAATCTTGTGCATCCAATAGGTGTGTTTGTGTCATTGGATGATCAATTAGGTCATTTTCGTCCTCCCTAGGCTTATTCTAGTCAAATTAGGGTTTTTAACCAATCTTGTGCATCCAATAGGTGTGTTTGTGTCATTGGATGATCAATTAGATCATTTTCGTCCTCCCTAGGCTTATTCTTGTCAATTTAGGGTTTTTAACCAATCTTGTGCATCCAATAGGTGTGTTTGTGTCATTGGATGACCAATTAGGTCATTTTCGTCCTCCCTAGGCATATTCTTGTCCAATTAGGGTTTTTAACCAATCTTGTGCATCCATTAGGTGTGTTTGTGGCAATGGATGATCAATTAGGTCATTTTCGTCCACCCTAGGCTTATTCTTGTCTAATTAGGGTTTTTAACCAATCTTGTGCATCCAATAAGTTCATTTGTGTCATTTGATTAACATTTAGGTCATTTTCGTCCTGCCTAGGCATATTCTTGTCCAATTAGGGTTTTTAACCAATCTTGTGCATCCAATTGGTGTGTTTGTGTCATTGGATGATCAATTAGGTTATTTTCGTCCTCCCTAGGCTTATTCTTGTCCAATTAGGGTTTTTAACCAATTTTGTGCATCCAATAAGTTGAGTTGTGTCATTGGATTAACATTTAGGTCATTTTCGTCCTCCCTAGGCATATTCTTGTCCAATTAGGGTTTTTAACCAATGTTGTGCATCCAATAGGTGTGTTTGTGTCATTGGATGATCAATTAGGTCATTTTCGTCCTCCCTAGGCTTATTCTTGTCCAATTAGGGTTTTTAACCAATCTTGTGCATCCAATAAGTTGAGTTGTGTCATTGGATTAACATTTAGGTCATTTTCGTTCTCCCTACGCTTATTCTTGTCCAATTAGGGTTTTTAACCAATCTTGTGCAACCAATAGGTGTGTGTGTGTCATTGGATGATCAATTAGGTCATTTTCGTCGTCCCTAGGCTTATTCTTGTCCAATTAGGGTTTTTAACCAATGTTGTGCATCCGATAAGTTTGTTTGTGTCATTGAATTAATATTTAGGTCATTTTCGTCCTCCTTAGGCATATTCTTGTCCAATTAGGGTTTTTAACCAATCTTGTGCATCCAATAAGTTGAGTTGTGTCATTGGATTAACATTTAGGTCATTTTCGTTCTCCCTACGCTTATTCTTGTCCAATTTGGGTTTTTAACCAATCTTGTGCATCCAATAGGTGTGTTTGTGTCATTGGATGATCAATTAGGTCATTTTCGTCCTCCCTAGGCATATTCTTGTCCAATTAGGGTTTTTAACCAATCTTGTGCATCCAATAGGTGTGTTTGTGTCATTGGATGATCAATTAGGTCATTTTCGTCCTCCCTAGGCATATTCTTGTCCAATTAGGGTTTTTAACGAATCTTGTGCATCCAATAGGTGTGTTTGTGTCATTGGATGATCAATTAGGTCATTTTCGTCCTCCCTAGGCTTATTCTTGTCCAATTAGGGTTTTTAACCAATCTTGTGCATCCAATAAGTTGAGTTGTGTCGTTGGATTAACATTTAAGTCATTTTCATTCTCCCTACGCTTATTCTTGTCCAATTAGGGTTTTTAACCAATCTTGTGCATCCAATAGGTGTGTTTGTGTCATTGGATGATCAATTAGGTCATTTTCGTCCTCCCTAGGCATATTCTTGTCCAATTAGGATTTTTAACCAATCTTGTTCATCCAATAGGTGTGTTTGTGTCATTGGATGATCAATTAGGTCATTTTCGTCCTCCCTAGGCATATTCTTGTCCAATTAGGGTTTTTAACGAATCTTGTGCATCCAATAGGTGTGTTTGTGTCATTGGATGATCAATTAGGTCATTTTCGTCCTCCCTAGGCATATTCTTGTCCAATTAGGGTTTTTAACCAATCTTGTGCATCCAATAGGTGTGTTTGTGTCATTGGATGATCAATTAGGTCATTTACGTCCTCCCTAGGCATATTCTTGTCTAATTAGGGTTTTTAACCAATCTTGTGCATCCAATAGGTGTGTTTGTGTCATTGGATGATCAATTAGGTCATTTTCGTCCTCCCTAGGCATATTCTTGTCCAATTAGGGTTTTTAACCAATCTTGTGCATCCAATAGGTGTGTTTGTGTCATTGGATGATCAATTAGGTCATTTACGTCCTCCCTAGGCTTATTCTTGTCCAATTAGGGTTTTTAACCAATCTTGTGCATCCAATAACTTTGTTTGTGTCATTGAATTAATATTTAGGTCATTTTGGTCCTCCCTAGGCATATTCTTGTCCAATTAGGGTTTTTAACCAATCTTGTGCATCCAATAGGTGTGTTTGTGTCATTGGATGATCAATTAGGTCATTTTCGTCCTCCCTAAGCTTATTCTTGTCCAATTAGGGTTTTTAACCAATCTTGTGCATCCAATAGGTGTGTTTGTGTCATTGGATGATCAATTAGGTCATTTTCGTCCTCCCTAGGCATATTCTTGTCCAATTAGGGTTTTTAACGAATCTTGTGCATCCAATAGGTGTGTTTGTGTCATTGGATGATCAATTAGGTTATTTTCGTCCTCCCTAGGTATATTATTGTCCAATTAGGGTTTTTAACGAATCTTGTGCATCCAATAGGTGTGTTTGTGTCATTGGATGATCAATTAGGTCATTTTCGTCCTCCCTAGGCATATTCTTGTCCAATTAGGGTTTTTAAACAATCTTGTGCATCCAATAGGTGTGTTTGTGTCATTGGAAGATCAATTAGGTCATTTTCATCCTCCCTAGGCTTATTCTGGTCCAATTAGGGTTTTTAACCGATCTTGTGCATCCAATAGGTGTGTTTGTGTCATTGGATGATCAATTAGGTCAATTTCGTCCTCCCTAGGCATATTCTTGTCCAATAGGGTTTTTAACCAATCTTGTGCATCCAATAGGTGTGTTTGTGTCATTGGATGATCAATTAGGTCATTTTAGTCCTCCCTAGGCTTATTCTTATCCAATTAGGGTTTTTAACCAATCTTGTGCTTCCAATAAGTAGAGTTGTGTCATTGGATTAACATTTAGGTCATTTTCGTCCTCCCTAGGCTTATTCTTGTCCAATTAGGGTTTTTAACCAATCTTGTGCATCCAATACGTTCATTTGTGTCATTGGATTAACATTTAGGTCATTTTCGTCCTCCCTAAGCTTATTCTTGTCCAATTAGGGTTTTTAACCAATCTTGTGCATCCAATAAGTTCATTTGTGTCATTGGAAGATCAATTAGGTCATTTTCGCTCTCCCTAGACATATTCTTGTCCAATTAGGGTTTTTAACCAATCTTGTGCATCCAATAGGTGTGTTTGTGTCAATGGATGATCAATTAGGTCATTTTCGTCCTCCCTATGCTTATTCTTGTCCAATTTGGGTTTTTAACCGATCTTGTGCATCCAATAGGTGTGTTTGTGTCATTGGATGATCAATTAGGTCATTTTCGTCCTCCCTAGGCATATTCTTGTCCAATTAGGGTTTTTAACCAATCTTGTGCATCCAATAGGTGTGTTTGTGTCATTGGATGATCAATTAGGTTATTTTCGTCCTCCCTAGGCATATTCTTGTCCAATTAGGGTTTTTATCAAATCTTGTGCATCCAATACGTTCATTTGTGTCATTGGATGATCAATTAGGTCATTTTCGTCCTCTCTAGGCATATTCTTGTCCAATTAGGGTTTTAAACCAATCTTGTGCATCCAATAGGTGTGTTTGTGTCATTGGATGATCAATTAGGTCATTTTCGTTCTCCCTAGGCTTATTCTTGTCCAATTAAGGTTTTTAACCGATCATGTGCATCCTATAGGTGTGTTTGTATCATTGGATGATCAATTAGGTCATTTACGTCCTCCCTAGGCTTATTCTTGTTCAATTAGGGTTTTTAACCAATCTTGTGCATCCAATAACTTTCTTTGTGTCATTGAATTAATATTTAGGTCATTTTTGTCCTCCCTAGGCATATTCTTGTCCAATTAGGGTTTTTAACCAATCTTGTGCATCCAATAGGTGTGTTTGTGTCATTGGATGATCAATTAGGTCATTTTCATCCTCCCTATGCTTATTCTTGTCCAATTAGGGTTTTTAACCAATCTTGTACATCTAATAAGTTCATTTGTGTCATTGGATTAACATTTAGGTCATTTTCGTCCTCCCTAGGCATATTCTTGTCCAATTAGGGTTTTTAACCAATCTTGTGCATCCAATAGGTGTGTTTGTGTCATTGGATGATCAATTAGGTCATTTTCGTCCACCCTAGGCTTATTCTTGTCCAATTAGGGTTTTTAACCAATCTTGTGCATCCAATAAGTTGAGTTGTGTCATTGGATTACATTTAGATCATTTTCGTTCTCCCTACGCTTATTCTTTTCCAATTAGGGTTTTTAACCAATCTTGTGCATCCAATAGGTGTGTTTGTGTCATTGGATGATCAATTAGGTCATTTTCGTCCTCCCTAGGCATATTCTTGTCCAATTAGGGTTTTTAACCAATCTTGTGCATCCAATAGGTGTTTTTGTGTCATTGGATGATCAATTAGGTCATTTTCGTCCTCCCTAGGCATATTCTTGTCCAACTAGGGTTTTTAACTAATCTTGTGCATCCAATAAGTTCATTTGTGTCATTCAAAGATCAATTAGGTCATTTTCGTCCTCCCTCGGCATATTCTTGTCCAATTAGGGTTTTGAACCAATCTTGTGCATCCAATAGGTGTGTTTGTGTTATTGGATGATCAATTAGGTCATTTTCGTCCTCCCTAGGCATATTCTTGTCCAATTAGGGTTTTTAACGAATCTTGTGCATCCAATAGGTGTGTTTGTGTCATTGGATGATCAATTAGGTCATTTTCGTCCTCCCTAGGAATATTCTTGTCCAATTAGGGTTTTTAACCAATCTTGTGCATCCAATAGGTGTGTTTGTGTCATTGGATGATCAATTAGGTCATTTTCGTCCTCCCTAGGCTTATTCTTGTCCAATTAGGGTTTTTAACCAATCTTGTGCATGCGATAAGTTTGTTTGTGTCATTGAATTAATATTTAGGTCATCTTCGTCCTCCCTAGGCATATTGTTGTCCAATTAGGGTTTTTAACCAATCTTGTGCATCCAATAGGTGTGTTTGTGTCATTGGATGATCAATTAGGTCATTTTCGTCCTCCCTAGGCTTATTCTTGTCCAATTAGGGTTTTTAACTAATCTTGTGCATCCAATAAGTTCATTTGTGTCATTGGATGATCAATTAGGTCATTTTCGTCCTCCCTAGGCATATTCTTGTCCAACTAGGGTTTTTAACCAAACTTGTGCATCCAACAAGTTTGTTTATGTCATTGAATTAATATTTAGGTCATTTTCGTCCTCCCTAGGCATATTCTTGTCCAATTAGGGTTTTTAACCAATCTTGTGCATCCAATAGGTGTGTTTGTGTCATTGGATGATCAATTAGGTCATTTTCGTCCTCCCTAGGCATATTCTTGTCCAATTAGGGTTTTTAACCAATCTTGTGCATCCAATAAGTTCATTTGTGTCATTGGATTAACATTTAGGTCATTTTCGTCCTCCCTAGGCATATTCTTGTCCAATTAGAGTTTTAGACCAATCTTGGGCATCCAATAGGTGTGTTTGTGTGTTTGGATGATCGATTAGGTTATTTTTGTCCTCCCTAGGCTTATTCTTGTCCAATTAGGGTTTTTAACCAATCTTGTGCATCCGATAAGTTTGTTTGTGTCATTGAATTAATATTTAGGTCATTTTCGTCCTCCCTAGGCATATTCTTGTCCAATTAGGGTTTTTAACCAATCTTGTGCATCCAATAGGTGTGTTTGTGTCATTGGATGATCAATTAGGTCATTTTCGTCCTCCCTAGGCATATTCTTGTCCAATTAGGGTTTTTAACCAATCTTGTGCATCCAATAAGTTCATTTGTGTCATTGGATGATTAATTAGGTCATTTTCGTCCTCCTAGGCATGTTCTTGTCAAATTTGGGTTTTTAACCAATCTTGTGCATGCAATAAGTTGAGTTGTGTCATTGGATTAACATTTAGGTCATTTTCGTCCTCCCTAGGCATATTCTGGTCCAATTAGGGTTTTTAACCAATCTTGTGCATCCAATAGGTGTGTTTGTGTCATTGGATGATCAATTAGGTCATTTTCGTCCTCCCTAGGCATATTCTAGTCCAATTAGGGTTTTTAACGAATCTTGTGCATCCAATTGGTGTGTTTTTGTCATTGGATGATCAATTAGGTCATTTTCGTCCTCCCTAGGCTTATTCTTGTCCAATTAGGGTTTTTAACCAATCTTGTGTATCCAATAGGTGTGTTTGTGTCATTGGCTGATCAATTAGGTTATTTTCGTCCTCCCTAGGCTTATTCTTGTCCAATTAGGGTTTTTAACCAATCTTGTGCATCCAATAAGTTGAGTTGTGTCATTGGATTAACATTTAGGTCATTTTCGTCCTCCCTAGGCTTGTTCTTGTCCAATTAGGGTTTTTAACCAATCTTGTGCATCCAATAAGTTGAGTTGTGTCATTGGATTAACATTTAGGTCATTTTCGTCCTCCCTAGGCTTATTCTTGTCCAATTAGGGTTTTTAACCAATCTTGTGCATCCAATAGGTGTGTTTGTGTCATTGGATGATCAATTAGGTCATTTTCGTCCTCCATAGGCTTATTCTTGTCCAATTAGGGTTTTTAACCAATCTTGCGCATCCAATAAGTTGAGTTGTGTCATTGGATTAACATTTAGGTCATTTTCGTCCTCCCTAGCCTAATTCTTGTCCAATTAGGGTTTTTAACCAATCTTGTGCATCCAATAAGTTCATTTGTGTCATTGGATTAACATTTAGGTCATTTTCATCCTCCCTAGGCATATTCTTGTCCAATTAGGGTTTTTAACCAATCTTGTGCATCCAATAGGTGTGTTTGTGTCATTGGATGATCAATTAGGTCAGTTTCGTCCTCCCTAGGCTTATTCTTGTCCAATTAGGGTTTTTAACCAATCTTGTGCATCCAATAAGTTCATTTTTGTCATTGGATTAACATTTAGGTCATTTTCGTTCTCCCTAGGCTTATTCTTGTCCAATTAGGGTTTTTAACCAATCTTGTGCATCCAATAGGTGTGTTTGTGTCATTGGATGATCAATTAGGTCATTTTCGTCCTCCCTAGGCATATTCTTGTCCAATTAGGGTTTTTAACCAATCTTGTGCATCCAATAGGTGTGTTTGTGTCATTGGATGATCAATTAGGTCATTTTCGTCCTCCCTAGGCTTATTCTTGTCCAATTAGGGTTTTTAACCAATCTTGTGCATCCTATAGGTGTGGTTGTGTCATTGGATGATCAATTAGGTCATTTTCGTCCTCCCTATGCTTATTCTTGTCCAACTAGGGTTTTTAACCAATCTTGTGCATCCAATAAGTTTGTTTGTGTCATTGAATTAATATTTAGGTGACTTTCGTCCTCCCTAGGCATATTCTTGTCCAATTAGGGTTTTTAACCAATCTTGTGCATCCAATAGGTGTGTTTGTGTCATTGGATGATCAATTAGGTCATTTTCGTCCTCCCTAGGCATATTCTTGTCCAATTAGGGTTTTTAACCAATCTTGTGCATCCAATAGGTGTGTTTGTGTCATTGGATGATCAATTAGGTCATTTTCGTCCTCCCTAGGCATATTCTTGTCCAATTAGGGTTTTTAACCAATCTTGTGCATCCGATAAGTTTTTTTGTGTCATTGAATTAATATTTAGGTCATTTTCGTCCTCCCTAGGCATATTCTTGTCCAATTAGGGTTTTTAACCAATCTTGTGCATCCAATAGGTGTGTTTGTGTCTTTGGATGATCAATTAGGTCATTTTCGTCCTCCCTAGGCATATTCTTGTCCAATTAGGGTTTTTAACCAATCTTGTGCATCCAATAGGTGTGTTTGTGTCATTGGATGATCAATTAGGTCATTTTCGTCCTCCCTAGGCTTATTCTTTTCCAATTAGGGTTTTTAACCAATCTTGTGCATCCAATAAGTTCATTTGTGTCATTAAATGATCAATTAGGTCATTTTCGTCCTCCCTAGGCATATTCTTGTCCAACTAGGGTTTTTAACCAATCTTATGCATCCAATAGGTGTGTTTGTGTCATTGGTTGATCAATTAGGTCATTTTTGTCCTCCCTAGGCTTATTCTTGTCCAATTAGGGTTTTTAACCAATCTTGTGCATCCAATAAGTTGAGTTGTGTCATTGGATTAACATTTAGGTCATTTTCGTCCTCGCTAGGCTTATTCTTGTCCAATTACGGTTTTTAACCAATCTTGTGCATCCAATAAGTTCATTTGTGTCATTAGATTAACATTTAGGTCATTTTCGTCCTCCCTAGGCATATTCTTGTCCAATTAGGGTTTTTAACCAATCTTGTGCATCCAATAGGTGTGTTTGTGTCATTGGATGATCAATTAGGTCATTTTCGTCCTCCCTAGGCTTATTCTTGTCCAATTCGGGTTTTTAACCAATCTTGCACATCTAATAAGTTCATTTGTGTCATTGGATTAACATTTAGGTCATTTTCATCCTCCCTAGGCATATTCTTGTCCAATTAGGGTTGTTAACCAATCTTGTGCATCCAATAGGTGTGTTTGTGTCATTGGATGATCAATTAGGTCATTTTAGTCCTCCCTAGGCTTATTCTTATCCAATTAGGGTTTTTAACCAATCTTGTGCTTCCAATAAGTTGAGTTGTGTCATTGGATTAACATTTAGGTCATTTTCGTCCTCCCTAGGCTTATTCTTGTCCAATTAGGGTTTTTAACCAATCTTGTGCATCCAATACGTTCATTTGTGTCATTGGATTAACATTTAGGTCATTTTCGTCCTCCCAAGGCTTATTCTTGTCCAATTAGGGTTTTTAACTAATCTTGTGCATCCAATAAGTTCATTTGTGTCATTGGAAGATCAATTAGGTCAATTTCGCTCTCCCTAGGCATATTCTTGTCCAATTAGGGTTTTTAACCAATCTTGTGCATCCAATAGGTGTGTTTGTGTCATTGGATGATCAATTAGGTCATTTTCGTCCTCCCTAGGCATATTCTTGTCCAATTAGGGTTTTTAACCAATCTTGTGCATCCAATAGGTGTGTTTGTGTCATTGGAAGATCAATTAGGTCATTTTCGTCCTCCCTAGGCTAATTCTTGTCGAATTAGGGTTTTTAACCAATCTTGTGCATCCGATAAGTTTGTTTGTGTCATTGAATTAATATTTAGGTCATTTTCGTCCTCCCTAGGCATATTCTTGTCCAATTAGGGTTTTTAACCAATCTTGTGCATCCAATAGGTGTGTTTGTGACATTGGATGATCAATTAGGTCATTTTCGTCCTCCATAGGCTTATTCTTGTCCAATTAGGGTTTTTAACCAATCTTGTGCATCCAATAGGTGTGTTTGTGTCATTGGATGATCAATTAGGTCATTTTCGTCCTCCCTAGGCATATTCTTGTCCAATTAGGGTTTTTAACCAATCTTGTGCATCCATAAAGTACATTTGTGTCATTGGATGATCAATTAGGTCATTTTCGTCCTCCCTAGGCTTATTCTTGTCCAACTAGGGTTTTTAACCAATCTTGTGCCTCCAATAGGTGTGTTTGTGTCATTGGATGATCAATTAGGTCATTTTCGTCCTCCCTAGGCTTATTCTTGTCCAATTAGGGTTTTTAACCAATCTTGTGCATCCAATAAGTTGAGTTGTGTCATTGGATTAACATTTAGGTCATTTTCGTTCTCCCTAGGCTTATTCTTGTCCTATTAGTGTTTTTAACCAATTTTGTGCATCCAATAAGTTCATTTGTGTTATTGGATTAACATTTAAGTCATATTCGTCCTCCCTAGGCATATTCTTGTCCAATTAGGGTTTTTAACCAATCTTGTGCATCCAATAGGTGTGTTTGTGTCATTGGATGATAAATTAGGTCATTTTCGTCCTCCCTAGGCATATTCTTGTCCAGTTAGGGTTTTTAACCAATCTTGTGCATCCAATAGGTGTGTTTGTGTCATTGGATGATCAATTAGGTCATTTTCGTCCTCCCTAGGCTTATTCTTGTCCAATTAGGGTTTTTAACCAATCTTGTGCATCCAATAAGTTGAGTTGTGTCATTGGATTACATTTAGGTCATTTTCATTCTCCCTAGGCTTATTCTTGTCCAATTAGGGTTTTTAACCAATCTTGTGCATCCAATAGGTGTGTTTGTGTCATTGGATGATCAATTAGGTCATTTTCGTCCTCCCTAGGCTTATTCTTGTCCAATTAGGGTTTTTAACCAATCTTGGGCATCCAATAACTTTGTTTGTGTCATTGAATTAATATTTAGGTCATTTTCGTCCTCCCTAGGCTTATTCTTGTCCAATTAGGGTTTTTAACCAATCTTGTGCATCCAATAGGTGTGTTTGTGTCATTGGATGATCAATTAGGTCATTTTCGTCCTCCCTAGGCTTAGTCTTGTCCAATTAGGATTTTTAACCAATCTTGTGCATCCAATACATTTGATAATCAATTAGGTCATTTTCGTCCTCCCTAGGCATATTCTTGTCCAATTAGGGTTTTTAACCAATCTTGTGCATCCAATAGGTGTGTTTGTGTCATTGGATGATCAATTAGGTCATTTTCGTCCTCCCTAGGCATATTCTTGTCCAATTAGGGTTTTTAACCAATCTTGTGCATCCAATAGGTGTGTTTGTGTCATTGGATGATCAATTAGGTCATTTTCGTCCTCCCTAGGCTTATTCTTGTCCAATTAGGGTTTTTAACCAATCTTGTGCATCCAATAAGTTCATTTGTGTCATTGGATTAACATTTAGATCATTTTCGTCCTGCCTAGGCATATTCTTGTCCAATTAGGGTTTTTAACCAATCTTGTGCATCCAATAGGTGTGTTTGTGTCATTGGATGATCAATTAGGTTATTTTCGTCCTCCCTAGGCTTATTCTTGTCCAATTAGGGTTTTTAACCAATCTTGTGCATCCAATAGGTGTGTTTGTGTCATTGGATGACCAATTAGGTCATTTTCGTCCTCCCTAGGCATATTCTTGTCCAATTAGGGTTTTTAACCAATCTTGTGCATCCAATAGGTGTGTTTGTGTCATTGGATGATCAATTAGGTCATTTTCGTCCTCCCTAGGCTTATTCTTGTCCAATTAGGGTTTTTAACCAATCTTGTGCATCCAATAGGTGTGTTTATGTCATTGGATGCTCAATTAGGTCATTTTTGTCCTCCCTAGGCTTATTCTTGTCCAATTAGGGTTTTTAACCAATCTTGTGCATCCAATAGGTGTGTTTGTGTCATTGGATGATCAATTAGGTCATTTTCGTCCTCCCTAGGCTTATTCTTGTCCAATTAGGGTTTTTAACCAATCTTGTGCATCCAATAAGTTCATTTGTGTTATTGGATTAACATTTTGGTCATATTCGTCCTCCCTAGGCATATTCTTGTCCAATTAGAGCTTTTAACCAATCTTGTGCATCCAATAGGTGTGTTTGTGTCATTGGATGATCAATTAGGTCATTTTCGTCCTCCTTAGGCATATTCTTGTCCAGTTAGGGTTTTTAACCAATCTTGTGCATCCAATAGGTTTGTTTGTGTCATTGGATGATCAATTAGGTCATTTTCGTCCTCCCTAGGCTTATTCTTGTCCAATTAGGGTTTTTAACCAATCTTGTGCATCCAATAAGTTGGGTTGTGTCATTGGATTAACATTTAGGCCATTTCCGTCCTCCCTAGGCTTATTCTTGTCCAATTAGGGTTTTTAACTAATCTTGTGCATCCAATAGGTGTGTTTATGTCATTGGATGATCAATTAGGTCATTTTCGTCCTCCATAGGCATATTCTTGTCCAATTAGGGTTTTTAACCAATCTTGTGCATCCAATAGGTGTGTTTGTGTCATTGGATGATCAATTAGGTCATTTTCGTCCTCCCTAGGCATATTCTTGTCCAATTAGGGTTTTTAACCAATCTTGTGCATCCAATAGGTGTGTTTGTGTCATTGGATGATCAATTAGGTCATTTACGTCCTCCCTAGGCTTATTCTTTTTCAATTAGGGTTTTTATCCAATCTTGTGCATCCAATAGGTGTGTTTGTGTCTTTGGATGATCAATTAGGTCATTTTTGTCCTTCGTAGGCTTATTCTTGTCCAATTAGGGGTTTTAACCAATCTTGTGCATCCGATAAGTTTGTTTGTGTCATTAAATTAATATTTAGGTCATTTTCGTCCTCCCTAAGCATATTCTTGTCCAATTATGGTTTTTAGCCAATCTTGTGCATCCAATAGGTGTGTTTGTGTCATTGGATGATCAATTAGGTCATTTTCGTCCTCCCTATGCTTATTCTTGTCCAATTAAGGTTTTTAACCAATCTTGTGCATCCAATAAGTTGAGTTGTGTCATTGGATTAACATTTAGGTCATTTTCGTCCTCCCTAGGCTTATTCTTGTCCAATTAGGGTTTTTAACCAATCTTGTGCATCCAATAGGTGTGTTTGTGTCATTGGATGATCAATTAGGTCATTTTCGTCCTCCCTAGGCTTATTCTTGTCCAATTAGGGTTTTTAACCAAACTAGTGCATCCAATAGGTGTGTTTGTGTCATTTGATGATCAATTAGGTCATTTTCGTCCTCCTTCGGCTTATTCTTGTCCAATTAGGGTTTTTAACCAATCTTGTGCATCCAATAGGTGTGTTTGTGTCATTGGATGATCAATTAGGTCATTTTCGTCCTCCCTAGGCATATTCTTCTCCAATTAGGGTTTTTAACGAATCTTGTGCATCCAATAGGTGTGTTTGTGTCATTGGATGATCAATTAGGTCATTTTCGTCCTCCCTAGGCATATTCTTGTCCAATTAGGGTTTTTAACGAATCTTGTGCATCCAATAGGTGTGTTTGTGTCATTGGATGATCAATTAGGTCATTTTCGTCCTCCCTAGGCTTATTCTTGTCCAATTAGGGTTTTTAACCAATCTTGTGCATCCAAAAAGTTGAGTTGTGTCGTTGGATTAACATTTAGGTCATTTTCGTTCTCCCTACGCTTATTCTTGTCCAATTAGGGTTTTTAACCAATCTTGTGCATCCAATAGGTGTGTTTGTGTCATTGGATGATCAATTAGGTCATTTTCGTCCTCCCTAGGCATATTCTTGTCCAATTAGGGTTTTTAACCAATCTTGTGCATCCAATAGGTGTGTTTGTGTCATTGGATGATCAATTAGGTCATTTTCGTCCTCCCTAGGCATATTCTTGTCCAATTAGGGTTTTTAACCGATCTTGTGCATCCAATAAGTTCATTTGTGTCATTGGATTAACATTTAGGTCATTTTCGTCCTCCCTAGGCATATTCTTGTCCAATTAGAGTTTTAGACCAATCTTGTGCATCCAATAGGTGTGTTTGTGTCATTGGATGATCAATTAGGTTATTTTCGTCCTCCCTAGGCTTATTCTTGTCCAATTAGGGTTTTTAACTAATCTTGTCATCCAATTAGTTCATTTGTGTCATTGGATGATCAATTAGGTCATTTTCGTCCTCCCTAGGCATATTCTTGTCCAATTAGGGTTTTTAACCAATCTTGTGCATCCAATAGGTGTGTTTGTGTCATTGGATGATCAATTAGGTCATTTTCGTCCTCCCTAGGCTTATTCTTGTCCAATTAGGGTTTTTAACCAATCTTGTGCATCCAATAAGTTCATTTGTGTCATTGGATTAACATAATGTCATTTTCGTCATCCCTAGGCATATTCTTGTCCAATTAGGGTTTTTAACCAATCTTGTGCATCCAATAGGTGTGTTTGTGTCATTGGATGATCAATTAGGTCATTTTCGTCCTCCCTAGGCATATTCTTGTCCAATTAGGGTTTTTAACCAATCTTGTGCATCCAATAGGTGTGTTTGTGTCATTGGATGATCAATTAGGTCATTTTCGTCCTCCCTAGGCTTATTCTTGTCCAATTAGGGTTTTTAACCAATCTTGTGCATCCAATAGGTGTGTTTGTGTCATTGGATGATCAATTAGGTCATTTTCGTCCCCCCTTGGCATATTCTTCTCCAACTAGGGTTTTAAACCAATCTTGTGCATCCAATAGGTGTGTTTGTGTCATTGGATGATCAATTAGGTCATTTTCGTCCTCCATAGGCTTATTCTTGTCCAATTAGGGTTTTTAACCAATCTTGTGCATCCAATAAGTTCATTTGTGTCATTGGATGATCAATTAGGTCATTTTCGTCCTCCCTAGGCTTATTCTTGTCCAACTAGGGTTTTAAACCTATCTTGTGCCTCCAATAGGTGTGTTTGTGTCATTGGATGATCAATTAGGTCATTTTCGTCCTCCCTAGGCTTATTCTTGTCCAATTAGGGTTTTTAACCAATCTTGTGCATCCAATAAGTTGAGTTGTGTCATTGGATTAACATTTAGATCATTTTCGTTCTCCCTAGGCTTATTCTTGTGCAAATAGGGTTTTTAACCAATCTTGTGCATCCAATAAGTTCATTTGTGTTATTGGATTAACATTTAGGTCATATTCGTCCTCCCTAGGCATATTCTTCTCCAATTAGGGTTTTTAACCAATCTTGTGCATCCAATAAGTTCATTAGTGTCATTGGATGATCAATTAGGTCATTTTCGTCCTCCCTAGGCATGTTCTTTTCCAACTAGGGTTTTTAACCAATCTTGTGCATCCAATAGGTGTGTTTGTGTCATTGGATGATCAATTAGGTCATTTTCGTCCACCCTAGGCTTATTCTTGTCCAATTAGGGTTTTTAACCAATCTTGTGCATCCAATAAGTTGAGTTGTGTCATTGGATTAACATTTAGGTCATTTTCATTCTCCCTAGGCTTATTCTTGTCCAATTAGGGTTTTTAACCAGTCTTGTGCATCCAATAGGTGTGTTTGTGTCATTGGATGATCAATTAGGTCATTTTCGTCCTCCCTAGGCATATTCTTGTTCAATTAGGGTTTTTAACCAATCTTGTGCATCCAATAGGTGTGTTTGTGTCATTGGATGATCAATTAGGTCATTTTCGTCCACCCTAGGCTTATTCTTGTCCAATTAGGGTTTTTAACCAATCTTGTGCATCCAATAAGTTGAGTTGTGTCATTGGATTAACATTTAGGTCATTTTCGTTCTCCCTAGGCTTATTCTTGTCCAATTAGGGTTTTTAACCAATCTTGTGCATCCAATAGGTGTGTTTGTGTCATTGGATGATCCATTAGGTCATTTTCGTCCTCCCTAGGCATATTCTTGTCCAATTAGGGTTTTTAACCAATCTTGTGCATCCAATAGGTGTGTTTGTGTCATTGGATGATCAATTAAGTCATTTTCGTCCTCCCTAGGCTTATTATTGTCCAATTAGGGTTTTAAACCAATCTTGTGCATCCAATAAGTTGAGTTGTGTCATTGGATCAACATTTATGTCATTTTCGTCCTCCCTAGGCTTATTCTTGTCCAATTAGGGTTTTTAACCAATCTTGTGCGTCCAATACGTTCATTTGTGTCATTGGATTAACATTTAGGTCATTTTCGTCCTCCCTAGGCATATTCTGGTCCAATTAGAGTTTTAGACCAATCTTGTGCATCCAATAGGTGTGTTTGTGTCATTGGATGATCAATTAGGATATTTTAGTCCTCCCTAGGCTTATTCTTGTCCAATTAGGGTTTTTAACTAATCTTGTGCATCCAATAAGTTCATTTGTGTCATTGGATGATCAATTAGGTCATTTTCGTCCTCCCTAGGCATATTCTTGTCCAATTAGGGTTTTTAACCAATCTTGTGCATCCAATAGGTGTGTTTGTGTCATTGGATGATCAATTAGGTCATTTTCGTCCTCCCTAGGCTTATTCTTATCCAATTAGGGTTTTTAACCAATCTCGTGCTTCCAATAAGTTGAGTTGTGTCATTGGATTAACATTTAGGTCATTTTCCTCCTCCCTAGGCTTATTCTTGTCCAATTAGGGTTTTTAACCAATCTTGTGCATCCAATACGTTCATTTGTGTCATTGGATTAACATTTAGGTCATTTTCGTCCTCCTTAGGCATATTCTTGTCCAATTAGAGTTTCAGACCAATCTTGTGCATCCAATAGGTGTGTTTGTGTCATTGGATGATCAATTAGGTTATTTTCGTCCTCCCTAGGCTTATTCTTGTCCAATTAGGGTTTTTAACTAATCCTGTGCATCCAATAAGTTAATTTGTGTCATTCGAAGATCAACTTGGTCATTTCCGTCCTCCCTAGGCATATTCTTGTCCAATTAGGGTTTTTAACCAATCTTGTGCATCCAATAGGTGTGTTTGTGTCATTGGATGATCAATTAGGTCATTTTCGTCCTCCCTAGGCATATTCTTGTCCAATTAGGGTTTTTAACAAATCTTGTGCATCCAATAGGTGTGTTTGTGTCATTGGATGATCAATTAGGTTATTTTCGTCCTCCCTAGGCATATTCTTGTCCAATTAGGGTTTTTAACTAATCTTGTGCATCCAATATGTTCATTTGTGTCATTGGGTAATCAATTAGGTCATTTTCGTCCTCCCTAGGCATATTCTTGTCCAATTAGGGTTTTAAACCAATCTTGTGCATCCAATAGGAGTGTTTGTGTCATTGGATGATCAATTAGGTCATTTTCGTCCTCCCTAGGCTTATTCTTGTCCAATTAGGGTTTTTAACCAATATTGTGCATCCAATAAGTTCATTTGTGTCATTGGATTAACATTTAGGTCATTTTCGTCCTGCCTAGGCATATTCTTGTCAAATTAGGGTTTTTAACCAATCTTGTGCATCCAATAGGTGTGTTTGTGTCATTGGATGAACAATTAGGTTATTTTCGTCCTCCCTAGGCTTATTCTTGTCCAATTAGGGTTTTTAACCAATCTTGTGCATCCAATAGGTGTGTTTGTGTCATTGGATGACCAATTAGGTCATTTTCGTCCTCCCTAGGCATATTCTTGTCCAATTAGGGTTTTTAACCAATCTTGTGCATCCAATAGGTGTGTTTGTGACATTGGATGATCAATTAGGTCATTTTCGTCCTCCCTAGGCTTTTTCTTGTCCAATTAGGGTTTTTAACCAATCTTGTGCATCCAATAAGTTTAGTTGTGTCATTGGATTAACATTTAGGTCATTTTCGTTCTCCCTACGCTTATTCCTGTCCAATTAGGGTTTTTAACCAATCTTGTGCATCCAATAGGTGTGTTTGTGTCATTGGATGATCAATTAGGTCATTTTCGTTCTCCCTAGGCTAATTCTTGT
>JBBPBR010000366.1:110608-143525 GCA_037974775.1 Cicer pinnatifidum
TAGGGAGGACGAAAATGACCTAAATGTTAATCCAATGACACAAATGAACTTATTAGATGTACAAGATTGGTTAAAAACCCTAATTGGACAAGAATAAGCCTAGGGAGGACGAAAATGACCTAATTGATCATCCAATGACACAAACACACCTAATGGATGCACAAGATTGGTTAAAAATCCTAATTGGACAAGAATATGCCTAGGGAGGACGAAAATGACCTAATTGATCTTCGAATGACACAAATGAACTTATTGGATGCACAAGATTAGTTAAAAACCCTAATTGGACAAGAATAAGCCTAGGGAGGACGAAAATGACCTAAATGTTAATCCAATGACACAAATGAACGTATTAGATGCACAAGATTGGTTAAAAACCCTAATTGGACAAGAATAAGCCTAGGGAGGACGAAAATGACCTAAATGTTAATCCAATGACACAACTCAACTTATTGGAAGCACAAGATTGGTTAAAAACCCTAATTGGATAAGAATAAGCCTAGGGAGGACTAAAATGACCTAATTGATCATCCAATGACACAAACACACCTATTGGATGCACAAGATTGGTTAAAAACCCTAATTGGACAAGAATAAGCCTAGGGATGACGAAAATAACCTAAATGTTAATCCAATGACACAACTCAACTTATTGGAAGCACAAGATTGGTTAAAAACCCTAATTGGATAAGAATAAGCCTAGGGAGGACGAAAATGACCTAATTGATCATCCAATGACACAAACACACCTATTGGATGCACAAGATTGGTTAAAAACCCTAATTGGACAAGAATATGCCTAGGGAGGACGAAAATGACCAAATTGATCATCCAATGACACAAACACACCTATTGGATGCACAAGATCGGTTAAAAACCCTAATTGGACAAGAATATGCCTAGGGAGGACAAAAATGACCTAATTGATCATCCAATGACACAAACACACCTATTGGATGCACAAGATTGGTTAAAAACCCTAATTGGACAAGAATAAGCGTAGGGAGAACGAAAATGACCTAAATGTTAATCCAATGACACAACTCAACTTATTGGATGCACAAGATTGGTTAAAAACCCTAATTGGACAAGAATAAGCCTAGGGAGGACGAAAATGACCTAATTGATCATCAAATGACACAAACACACCTATTGGATGCACAAGAATTGTTAAAAACCCTAATTGGACAAGAATATGCCTAGGGATGACGAAAATGACATAAATGTTAATCCAATGACACAAATGAACTTATTAGATGTACAAGATTGGTTAAAAACCCTAATTGGACAAGAATAAGCCTAGGGAGGACGAAAATGACCTAATTGATCATCCAATGACACAAACACACCTATTGGATGCACAAGATTGGTTAAAAGCCCTAATTGGACTAGAATATGCCTAGGGAGGACGAAAATGACCTAATTGATCATCAAATGACACAAACACACCTATTGGATGCACAAGATTGGTTAAAAACCCTAATTGGACAAGAATATGCCTAGGGAGGACGAAAATGACCTAAATATTAATTCAATGAAACAACACAACTTATTGGATGCACAAGATTGGTTAAAAACCCTAATTGGACAAGAATAAGCCTAGGGAGGACGAAAATGACCTAATTGATCATCCAATGACACAAACACACCTATTGGATGCACAAGATTGGTTAAAAACCCTAATTGGACAAGAATAAGCCTAGGGAGGACGAAAATGACTTAATTGATCATCCATTGCCGCAAACACACCTATTGGATGCACAAGATTGGTTAAAAACCCTAATTGGAAAAGAATATGCCTAGGGAGGACGAAAATGTCCTAAATATAATTCAATGACACAAACAAACTTATTGGATGCACAAGATTGGTTAAAAACCCTAATTGGACAAGAATAAGCCTAGGGAGGACGAAAATGACCTAATTGATCATCCAATGACACAAACACACCTATTGGATGCACAAGATTGGTTAAAAACCCTAATTGGACAAGAATAAGCCTAGGGAGGACGAAAATGACCTAATTGATCATCCAATGACACAAACACACCTATTGGAAGCCCAAGATTGGTGTAAAAACCCTAATTGGACAAGAATATGCCTAGGGAGGACGAAAATGACCTAAATATTAATTCAAGGACACAAACAAAGTTATTGGATGCACAAGATTGGTTAAAAACCCTAATTGGACAAGAATAAGCCTAGGGAGGACGAAAATGACCTAATTGATCATCCAATGACACAAACACACCTATTGGATGCACAAGATTGGTTAAAAACCCTAATTGGACAAGAATATGCCTAGGGAGGACCAAAATAACCTAAATATTAATTCAATGACACAAACAAACTTATTGGATGCACAAGATTGGTTAAAAACCCTAATTGGACAAGAATAAGCCTAGGGAGGACAAAAATGACCTAATTGATTATCCAATGACACAACCACACCTATTGGATGCACAAGATTGGTTAAAAACCCTAATTGGACAAGAATATGCCAAGGGAAGACGAAAATGACCTAAATGTTAATCCAATAACACAAATGAACTTATTGGATGCACAAGATTGGTTAAAAACCCTAATTGGACAAGAATATGCCTAGGGAGGACGAAAATGACCTATATGTTAATCCAATGACACAAATGAACTTATTGGATGCACAAGATTGGTTAAAAACCCTAATTGGACAAGAATAAGCCTAGGAAGGACGAAAATGACCTAATTGATCATCCAATGACACAAACACACCTATTGGATGCACAAGATTGGTTAAAAACCCTAATTGGACAAGAATATGCCTAGGGAGGACGAAAATGACCTAATTGATCATCCAATGACACAAACACACCTATTGGATGCACAAGATTGGTTTAAAACCCAAATTGGACAAGAATAAGCCTAGGGAGTACGAAAATGACTTAATTGATCATCCAATGACACAAACACACCTATTGGATGCACAAGATTGGTTAAAAACCCTAATTGGACAAGAATAAGCCTAGGGAGGACGAAAATGACCTAATTGATCATCCAATGACACAAACACACCTATTGGATGCACAAGATTGGTTAAAAACCCTAATTTGACTAGAATAAGCCTAGGGACGACGAAAATGACCTAATTGATCATCCATTGCCACAAACACACCTATTGGATGCACAAGATTGGTTAAAAACCCTAATTGGACAAGAATAAGCCTAGGGAGGAAGAAAATGACCTAATTGATCATCCAATGACAGAAACACACCTATTGGATGCACAATATTGGTTAAAAACCCTAATTGGACAAGAATATGCCTAGGGAGGACGAAAATGACCTAAATGTTAATCCAATGACACAACTCAACTTATTGGATGCACAAAATTGGTTAAAAACCCTAATTGGACAAGAATATGCCTAGGGAGGACGAAAATGACCTAATTGATCATCCAATGACACAAACACACCTATTGGATGCACAAGATTGGTTAAAAACCCTAATTGGACAAGAATAAGCCTAGGGAGGACGAAAATGACTTAATTGATCATCCAATGACACAAACACACCTATTGGATGCACAAGATTGGTTAAAAACCCTAATTGGACAAGAATAATCCTAGGGACGACGAAAATGACCTAATTGATCATCCAATGACACAAACACACCTATTGGATGCACAAGATTGGTTAAAAACCCTAATTTGACTAGAATAAGCCTAGGGTGGACGAAAATGACCTAATTGATCATCCATTGCCACAAACACACCTAATGGATGCACAAGATTGGTTAAAAACCCTAAATTGACAAGAATAAGCCTAGGGAGGACGAAAATGACCTAATTGATCATCCAATGACACAAACACACCTATTGGATGCACAAGATTGGTTGAAAACCCTAATTTGACTAGAATAAGCCTAGGGTGGACGAAAATGACCTAATTGATCATCCATTGCCACAAACACACCTAATGGATGCACAAGATTGGTTAAAAACCCTAGTTGGACAAGAATATGCCTAGGGAGGACGAAAATGACCTAATTGGTCATCCAATGACACAAACACACCTATTGGATGCACAAGATTGGTTAAAAACCCTAATTGGACAAGAATATGCCTAGGGAGGACGAAAATGACCTAATTGATCATCCAATGACACAAACACACCTATTGGATGCACAAGATTGGTTAAAAACCCTAATTGGACAAGAATAAGCCTAGGGAGGATGAAAATGACTTAATTGATCATCCAATTACACAAACACACCTATTGGATGCACAAGATTGGTTAAAAACCCTAATTGGACAAGAATAAGCCTAGGGAGGACGAAAATGTCCTAATTGATCATCCAATGACACAAACACACCTATTGGATGCACAAGATTGGTTAAAAACCCTAATTTGACTAGAATAAGCCTAGGGTGGACGAAAATGACCTAATTGATCATCCATTGCCACAAACACACCTATTGGATGCACAAGATTGGTTAAAAACCCTAATTGGACAAGAATAAGCCTAGGGAGGACGAAAATGTCCTAAATGTTAATCCAATGACACAACTCAACTTATTGGATGCACAAGATTGGTTAAAAACCCTAATTGGACAAGAATAAGCCTAGGGAGGACGAAAATGACTTAATTGATCATCCAATGACACAAACACACCTATTGGATGCACAAGATTGGTTAAAAACCCTAATTGGACAAGAATAAGCCTAGGGAGGACGAAAATGACCTAATTGATCATCCAATGACACAAACACACCTATTGGATGCACAAGATTGGTTAAAAACCCTAATTGGACTAGAATATGCCTAGGGAGGACGAAAATGACCTAATTGATCGTCCAATGACACAAACACACCTATTGGATGCACAAGATTGGTTAAAAACCATAATTGGACAAGAATAAGCTAGGGAGGATGAAAATGACCTAATTGATCATCCAATGACACAAACACACCTATTGGATGCACAAGATTGGTTAAAAACCCTAATTGGACAAGAATATGCCTAGGGAGGACGAAAATGACCTAAATATTCATTCAATGACACAAACACACCTATTGGATGCACAAGATTGGTTAAAAACCCTAATTGGACAAGAATAAGCCTAGGGAGGACGAAAATGACCTAATTGATCATCCAATGACACAAACACACCTATTGGATGCACAAGATTGGTTAAAAACCCTAATTGGACAAGAATATGCCTAGGGAGGACGAAAATGACCTAAATGTTAATCTAATGACACAAATGAACTTATTAAATGTACAAGATTGGTTAAAAACCCTAATTGGACAAGAATAAGCCTAGGGAGGACGAAAATGACCTAAATGTTAATCCAATGACACAACTCAACTTATTGGATGCACAAGATTGGTTAAAAACCCTAATTGGACAAGAATAAGCCTATGGAGGACGAAAATGACCTAATTGATTATCCAATGACACAAACATACCTATTGGATGCACAAGATTGGTTAAAAACCCTAATTGGACAAGAATAAGCCTAGGGAGGACGAAAATGACCTAATTGATCATCCAATGACACAAACACACCTATTGGATGCACAAGATTGGTTAAAAACCCTAATTGGACAAGAATATGCCTAGGGAGGACGAAAATGACCTAATTGATCATCCAATGACACAAACACACCTATTGGATGCAGAAGATTGGTTAAAAACCCTAATTGGACAATAATATGCGTAGGGAGGACGAAAATGACCTAAATATTAATTCAATGACACAAACAAACTTATTGGATTCACAAGATTGGTTAAAAACCCTAATTGGGCAAGAATAGGCCTAGGGAGGACGAAAATGACCTAATTGATCATCCAATGACACAAACACACCTATTGGATGCACAAGATTGGTTAAAAACCCTAATTGGACAAGAATAAGCCTAGGGAGGACGAAAATGACCTAATTGATCATCCAATGACACAAACACACCTATTGGATGCACAAGATTGGTTAAAAACCCTAATTGGACAAGAATATGCCTAGGGAGGACGAAAATGACCTAATTGATCATCCAATGACACAAATGAACTTATTGGATGCACAAGATTAGTTAAAAACCCTAATTGGACAAGAATAAGCTTTGGGAGGACGAAAATTACCTAATTGATCATCCAATGACACAAACACACCTATTGGATGCACAAGATTGGTCTAAAACTCTAAATGAGCAAGAATATGCCTAGGGAGGACGAAAATGACCAAAATGTTAATCCAATGACACAAATGAACGTATTGGATGCACAAGATTGGTTAAAAACCCTAATTGGACAAGAATAAGCCTAGGGAGGACGAAAATGACCTAATTGATCATCCAATGACACAAACACACCTATTGGATGCACAAGATTGGTTAAAAACCCTAATTGGACAAGAATATGCCTAGGGAGGACGAAAATGACCTAATTGATCATCCAATGACACAACACACCTATTGTGTGCACAAGATTGGTTAAAAACCCTAATTGGACAAGAATATGCCTAGGGAGGACGAAAATGACCTAATTGATCATCCAATGACACAAACACACCTATTGGATGCACAAGATTGGTTAAAAACCCTAATTGGACAAGAATATGCCTAGGGAGGACGAAAATGACCTAATTGATCATCCAATGACACAAACACACCTATTGGATGCACAAGATTGGTTAAAAACCCTAATTGGACAAGAATAAGCCCAGGGAGGACGTAAATGACCTAATTGATCATCCAATGACACAAACACACCTATTGGATGCACAAGATTGGTTAAAAACCCTAATTGGACAAGAATATGCCTAGGGAGGACGAAAATGACCTAAATATTAATTCAATGACACAAAAAAACTTATCGGATGCAATAGATTGGTTAAAAACCCTAATTGGACAAGAATAGGCCTACGGAGGGCGAAGATGACCTAATTGATCATCCAAAGACACAAACACACCTATTGGATGCACAAGATTGGTTAAAAACCCTAATTGGACAAGAATAAGCCTAGGGAGGACGAAAATGACCTAATTGATCATCCAATGACACAAACACACCTATTGGATGCACAAGATTGGTTAAAAACCCTAATTGGACAAGAATAAGCCTAGGGAGGACGAAAATGACCTAATTGATCATCCAATGACACAAACACACCTATTGGATGCACAAGATTGGTTAAAAACCCTAATTGGACAAGAATAAGCCTAGGGAGGACGAAAATGACCTAATTGGTCATCCATTGCCACAAACACACCTATTGGATGCACAAGATTGGTTAAAAACCCTAATTGGACAAGAATATGCCTATTGAGGACGAAAATGACCTAAATGTTAATCCAATGACACAAATGAACTTATTGGATGCACAAGATTGGTTAAAAACCCTAATTGGACAAGAATAAGCCTAGGGAGGACGAAAATGACCTAATTGATCATCCAATGACACAAACACACCTATTGGATGCACAAGATTGGTTAAAAACCCTAATTGGACAAGAATAAGCCTAGGGAGGATGAAAATAACTTAATTGATCATCCAATGACACAAACCCACCTATTGGATGCACAAGATTGGTTAAAAACCCTAATTGGACAAGAATATGTCTAGGGAGGACGAAAATGACCTAAATGTTAATCCAATGACACAAACACACCTATTGGATGCACAAGATTGGTTAAAAACCCTAATTGGACAATAATATGCCTAGGGAGGACGAAAATGAACTAAATGTTAATCCAATGACACAAATGAACTTATTGGATGCACAAGATTGGTTAAAAACCCTAATTGGACAAGAATAAGCCTAGGGAGGACGAAAATGACCTAATTGATCATCCAATGACACAAACACACCTATTGGATGCACAAGATTGGTTAAAAACCCTAATTGGACAAGATGATGCCTAGGGAGGACGAAAATGAACTAAATATTAATTCAATGACACAAACAAACTTATTGGATGCACAAGATTGGTTAAAAACCCTAATTGGACAAGAATAAGCCTAGGGAGGACGAAAATGAGCAAATTGATCATCCAATGACACAAACACACCTATTGGATGCACAAGATTGGTTAAAAACCCTAATTGGACAAGAATAAGCCTAGGGAGGACGAAAATGACCTAATTGATCATCCAATGACACAAACACACCTATTGGATGCACAAGATTGGTTAAAAACCCTAATTGGACAAGAATAAGCCTAGGGAGGACGAAAATGACCTAATTGATCATCCAATGACACAAACACACCTATTGGATGCACAAGATTGGTTAAAAACCCTAATTGGACAAGAATAAGCCTAGGGAGGACGTAAATGACCTAATTGATCATCCAATGACAAAAACACACCTTTTGGTTGCACAAGATTGGTTAAAAACCCTAATTGGACAAGAATATGCCTAGGGAGGACGAAAATGACCTAAATATTAATTCAATGACACAAACAAACTTATCGGATGCACAAGATTGGTTAAAAACCCTAATTGGACAAGAATAAGCCTAGGGACGACGAAAATGACCTAATTTATCATCCAATGACACAAACACACCTATTAGATGCACAAGATTGGTTAAAAACCCTAATTGGACTAGAATAAGCCTAGGGAGGAAGAAAATGACCTAATTGATCATCCAATGACACAAACACACCTATTGGATGCACAAGATTGGTTAAAAACCCTAATTGGACAAGAATAAGCCTAGGGAGGACGAAAATGACCTAAATGTTAATCCAATGACACCACTCAACTTATTGGATGCACAAGATTGGTTAAAAACCCTAATTGGACAAGAATAAGCCTAGGGAGGACGAAAATGACCTAATTGATCATCCAATGACACAAACACACCAATTGGATGCACAAGATTGGTTAAAAACCCTAGTTGGACAAGAACATGCCTAGGGAGAACGAAAATGACCTAAATATTAATTCAATGACACAAACAAAGTTATTGGATGCACAAGATTGGTTAAAAACCCTAATTGGACAAGAATAAGCCTAGGGAGGACGAAAATGACCTAATTGATCATCCAATGACACAAACACACCTATTGGATGCACAAGATTGGTTAAAAACCCTAATTGGACAAGAATAAGCCTAGGGAGGACGAAAATGACCTAATTGATCATTCATTGACAAAAACACACCTATTGGATGCACAAGATTGGTTAAAAACCCTAATTGGATAAGAATAAGGCTAGGGAGAACAAAAATGACCTAAATGTTAATCCAATGACACAACTCAACTTATTGGATGCACAAGATTGGTTAAAAACCCTAATTGGACAAGAATAAGCCTAGGGAGGAAGAAAATGACCTAATTGATCATCCAATGACACAAATACACCTATTGGATGCACAAGATTGGTTAAAAACCCTAATTGGACAAGAATATGCCTAGGGAGGACGAAAATGACCTAAATATTAATTCAATGACACAAACAAACTTATTGGATGCATAAGATTGGTTAAAAACCCTAATTGGACAAGAATAAGCCTTGGGAGGACGAAAATGACCTAATTGATCATCCAATGAGACAAACACACCTATTGGATGCACAAGATTGGTTAAAAATCCTAGTTGGACAAGAACATGCCTAAAGATGGACGAAAATGACCTAATTGATCATCCAATGACACTAATGAACTTATTTGATGCACAAGATTGGTTAAAAACCCTAATTGGACAAGAATAAGACTAGGGAGGAAGAAAATGACCTAATTGATCATCCAAAGACACAAACACACCTATTGGATGCACAAGATTGGTTAAAAACCCTAACTGGACAAGAATATGCCTAGGGAGGACGAAAATGACCTAATTGATCATCCAATGACACAAACACACCTATTGGATGCACAAGATTGGTTAAAAACCCTAATTGAACAAGAATATGCCTAGGGAGGACGAATATGACCTAAATGTTAATCCAATAACATAAATGAACTTATTGGATGCACAAGATTGGTTAAAAACCCTAATTAGACAAGAATAAGCCTAGGGAGAACGAAAATGACCTAAATGTTATTCCAATGACACAACTCAACTTATTGGATGCACAAGATTGGTTAAAAACCCTAATTGGACAAGAATATGCCTAGGGAGGACGAAAATGACCTAAATGTGAATCCAATGAAACAAATGAACTTATTGGATGCACAAGATTGGTTAAAAACCTAATTGGACAAGAATAAGACTAGGGAGAATGAAAATGACCTAAATGTTAATCCAATGACACAACTCAACTTATTGGATGCACAAGATTGGTTAAAAACCCTAATTGGACAAGAATAAGCCTTGGGAGGACGAAAATGACCTAATTGATCATCCAATGAGACAAACACACCTATTGGATGCACAAGATTGGTTAAAAACCCTAATTGGACAAGAATATGCCTAGGGAGGACGAAAATGACCTAAATGTTAATCCAATGACACAAATGAACTTTATTGGATGCACAAGATTGGTTAAAAACCCTAATTGGACAAGAATAAGCCTAGGGAGGACGAAAATGACCTAATTGATCATCCAATGACACAAACACACATATTGGATGCACAAGATTGGTTAAAAACCCTAAATGGACAAGAATATGCCTAGGGAGGACGAAAATGACCTAAATGTTAATCGAATGACACAAATGAACTTATTGGATGCACAAGATTGGTTAAAAACCCTAATTGGACAAGAATAAGCCTAGGGAGGACAAAAATGACCTAATTGATCATCCAATGACACAAACACACCTATTGGATGCACAAGATTGGTTAAAAACCCTAATTGGATAAGAATAAGCCTTGGGAGGACGAAAATGACCTAATTGATCATCCAATGAGACAAACACACCTATTGGATGCACAAGATTGGTTAAAAACCCTAGTTGGACAAGAACATGCCTAAAGATCGACGAAAATGACCTAATTGATCATCCAATGACACTAATGAACTTATTTGATGCACAAGATTGGTTAAAAACCCTAATTGGACAAGAATAAGACTAGGGAGGAAGAAAATGACCTAATTGATCATCCAATGACACAAACACACCTATTGGATGCACAAGATTGGTTAAAAACCCTAACTGGACAAGAATATGCCTAGGGAGGACGAAAATGACCTAATTGATCATCCAATGACAAAAACACATCTATTGGATGCACAAGATTGGCTAAAAACCCTAATTGGACAAGAATATGCCTAGGGAGGACGAATATGACCTAAATGTTAATCCAATAACACAAATGAACTTATTGGACGCAAAAGATTGGTTAAAAACCCAAATTGGACAAGAATAAGCCTAGGGAGGACGAAAATGACCTAATTGATCATCCAATGACAGAAACACACCTATTGGAGGCACAAGATTGGTTAAAAACCCTAGTTGGACAAGAATAAGCCTAGGGAGGACGAAAATGAACTAATTGATCATTCGATGACACAAATGAACTTATTGGATGCACAAGATTGGTTAAAAACCCTAATTGGACAAGAATAAGCCTAGGGAGGACGAAAATGACCTAATTGATCATCCAATGACACAAACACACCTATTGGATGCACAAGATTGGTTAAAAACCCTAATTGGACAAGAATAAGCCTAGGGAGGACGAAAATGACCTAATTGATCATCCAATGACACAAACACACCAATTGGATGCACAAGATTGGTTAAAAACCCTAGTTGGACAAGAACATGCCTAGGGAGGACGAAAATGACCAAAATATTAATTCAATGACACAAACAAAGTTATTGGATGCACAAGATTGGTTAAAAACCCTAATTGGACAAGAATAAGCCTAGGGAGGACGAAAATGACCTAATTGATCATCCAATGACACAAACACACCTATTGGATGCACAAGATTGGTTAAAAACCCTAATTGGACAAGAATAAGCCTAGGGAGGACGAAAATGACCTAATTGATCATCCAATGACACAAACACACCTATTGGATGCACAAGATTGGTTAAAAACCCTAATTGGACAAGAATAAGCCTAGGGAGAACGAAAATGACTCAAATGTTAATCCAATGACACAACTCTACTTATTGGATGCACAAGATTGGTTAAAAACCCTAATTGGACAAGAATAAGCCTAGGGAGGACGAAAATGACCTAATTGATCATCCAATGACACAAACACACCTATTGGATGCACAAGATTGGTTAAAAACCCTAATTGGACAAGAATAAGCCTAGGGTGGACGAAAATGACATAATTGATCATCCAATGACACAAACACACCTATTGGATGCACAAGATTGGTTAAAAACCCTAATTGGACAAGAATAAGCCTAGGGAGGACGAAAATGACCTAATTGATCATCCAATGACACAAACACACCTATTGGATGCACAAGATTGGTTAAAAACCCTAATTGGACAAGAATATGCCTAGGGAGGACGAGAATGACCTAAATATTAATTCAATGACACAAACAAAGTTATTGGATGCACAAGATTGGTTAAAAACCCTAATTGGACAAGAATAAGCCTAGGGAGGACGAAAATGACCTAATTGATCATCCAATGACACAAACACACCTATTGAATGCACAAGATTGGTTAAAAACCCTAACTGGACAAGAATATGCCTAGGGAGGACGAAAATGACCTAAATATTAATTCAATGACACAAACAAACTTATTGGATGCACAAGATTGGTTAAAAACCCTAATTGGACAAGAATAAGCCTTGGGAGGACGAAAATGACCTAATTGATCATCCAATGAGACAAACACACCTATTGGATGCACAAGATTGGTTAAAAACCCTAGTTGGACAAGAACATGCCTAAAGATCGACGAAAATGACCTAATTGATCATCCAATGACACTAATGAACTTATTTGATGCACAAGATTGGTTAAAAACCCTAATTGGACAAGAATAAGACTAGGGAGGAAGAAAATGACCAAATTGATCATCCAATGACACAAACACACCTATTGGATGCACAAGATTGGTTAAAAACCCTAACTGGACAAGAATATGCCTAGGGAGGACGAAAATGACCTAATTGATCATCCAATGACAAAAACACATCTATTGGATGCACAAGATTGGTTAAAAACCCTAATTGGACAAGAATATGCCTAGGGAGGACGAATATGACCTAATTGATCATCCAATGACAGAAACACACCTATTGGAGGCACAAGATTGGTTAAAAACCCAAATTGGACAAGAATAAGCCTAGGGAGGACAAAAATGACCTAATTGATCATCCAATGACAGAAACACACCTATTGGAGGCATAAGATTGGTTAAAAACCCTAGTTGGACAAGAATAAGCCTAGGGAGGACGAAAATGAACTAATTGATCATTCGATGACACAAATGAACTTATTGGATGCACAAGATTGGTTAAAAACCCTAATTGGACAAGAATAAGCCTAGGGAGGACGAAAATGACCTAATTGATCATCCAATGACACAAACACACCTATTGGATGCACAAGATTGGTTAAAAACCCTAATTGGACAAGAATAAGCCTAGGGAGGACGAAAATGACCTAATTGATCATCCAATGACACAAACACACCTATTGGATGCACAAGATTGGTTAAAAACCCTAATTGGACAAGAATATGCCTAGGGAGGACTAAAATGACCTAAATGTTAATCCAATGACACAAATGAACATATTGGATGCACAAGATTGGTTAAAAACCCTAATTGGACAAGAATAAGCCTAGGGAGGACGAAAATGACCTAATTGATCATCCAATGACACAAACACACCTATTGGATGCACAAGATTGGTTAAAAACCCTAATTGGACAAGAATAAGCCTAGGGAGGACGAAAATGACCTAAATGTCAATCCAATGACACAACTCTACTTATTGGATGCACAAGATTGGTTAAAAACCCTAATTGGACAAGAATAAGCCTAAGGAGGACGAAAATGACCTAATTGATCATCCAATGACACAAACACACCTATTGGATGCACAAGATTGGTTAAAAACCCTAATTGGGCAAGAATATGCCTAGGGAAGACGAAAATGACCTAAATATTAATTCAATGACACAAAAAAACTTATCGGATGCCCAAGATTGGTTAAAAACCCTAATTGGACAAGAATAAGCCTAGGGAGGACGAAAATGACCTAATTGATCATCCAATGACACAAACACACCTATTAGATGCACAAGATTGGTTAAAAACCCTAATTGGACAAGAATAAGCCTAGGGAGGACGAAAATGACCTAATTGATCATCCAATGACACAAACACGCCTATTGGATGCACAAGATTGGTTAAAAACCCTAATTGGACTAGAATATGCCTAGGGAGGACGAAAATGACCTAATTGATCATCAAATGACACAAACACACCTATTGGATGCACAAGATTGGTTAAAAACCCTAATTGGACAAGAATATGCCTAGCGAGGACGAAAATGACTTAAATGTTAATCCAATGACACAAATGAACTTATTAGATGTACAAGATTGGTTAAAAACCCTAATTGGACAAGAATAAGCCTATGGAGGACGAAAATGACCTAATTGATCATCCAATGACACAAACACACCTATTGGATGCACAAGATTGGTCAAAAACCCTAATTGGACAAGAATATGCCTAGGGAGGACGAAAATGACCTAATTGATCTTCGAATGACACAAATGAACTTATTGGATGCACAAGATTAGTTAAAAACCCTAATTGGACAAGAATAAGCCTAGGGAGGACGAAAATAACATAATTGATCATCCAATGACACAAACACACCTATTGGATGCACAAGATTGGTCTAAAACTGAAATTGGACAAGAATATGCCTAAGTAGGACGAAAATGACCTAAATGTTAATCCAATGACACAAATGAACGTATTGGATGCACAAGATTGGTTAAAAACCCTAATTGGACAAGAACAAGCCTAGGGAGGACGAAAATGACCTAAATGTTAATCCAATGACACAACTCAACTTATTGGAAGCACAAGATTGGTTAAAAACCCTAATTGGATAAGAATAAGCCTAGGGAGGACGAAAATGACCTAATTGATCATCCAATGACACAAACACACCTATTGGATGCACAAGATTGGTTAAAAACCCTAATTGGACAAGAATAAGCCTAGGGAGGACGAAAATGACCTAATTGATCATCCAATGACACAAACACACCTATTGGATGCACATGATCGGTTAAAAACCCTAATTGGACAAGAATAAGCCTAGGGAGGACGAAAATGACCTAATTGAACATCCAATGACACAAACACACCTATTGGATGCACAAGATTGGTTAAAAACCCTAATTGGACAAGAATAAGCCTAGGCAGGACGAAAATGACCTAATTGATCATCCAATGACACAAACACACCTATTGGATGCACAAGATTCGTTAAAAACCCTAATTGGACAAGAATATGCCCAGGGAGGACGAAAATGACCTAAATATTAAGTCAATGAAACAAACAAACTTATTGGATGCACAAGATTGGTTAAAAACCCTAATTGGACAAGAATATGCCTAGGGAGGACGAAAATGACCTAATTGATCATCCAATGACACAAACACACCTATTGGATGCACAAGATTGGTTAAAAACCCTAATTGGACAAGAATAAGCCTAGGGAGGACGAAAATAACTTAATTGACCATCCAATGACACAAGCACACCTATTGGATGCACAAGATTGGTTAAAAACCCTAATTGGACAAGAATATGCCTAGGGAGGACGAAAATGACCTAAATGTTAATCCAATGACACAAATGAACTTATTGGATGCACAAGATTGGTTAAAAACCCTAATTGGACAAGAATAAGCCTAGGGAGGACGAAAATGACCTAATTGATCATCCAATGACACAAACACACCTATTGGATGCACAAGATTGGTTAAAAACCCTAATTGGACAAGAATATGCCTAGGGAGGACGAAAATGACCTAATTGATCATCCAATGACACAAACACACCTATTGGATGCACAAGATTGGTTAAAAACCCTAACTAGACAAGAATATGCCTAGGGAGGAAGAAAATGACCTAATTGATCATCCAATGACACAAACACACCTATTGGATGCACAAGATTGGTTAAAAACCCTAATTGGACAAGAATATGCCTAGGGAGGATGAAAATGACCTAAATATTAATTCAATGACACAAACAAAGTTATTGGATGCACAAGATTGGTTAAAAACCCTAATTGCACAAGAAAAAGCCTAGGGAGGACGAAAATGACCTAATTGACCATCCAAAGACACAAACACATCTATTGGATGCACAAGATTGGTTAAAAACCCTAGTTGGACAAGAATAAGCCTAGGGAGGACGAAAATGACCTAATTGATCATCCAATGACACAAACACACCTATTGGATGCACATGATTGCTTAAAAACCCTAATTGGACAAGAATAAGCCTAGGGAGGACGAAAATGACCTAATTGATCATCCAATGACACAAACACACCTATTGGATGCACAAGATTGGTTAAAAACCCTAATTGGACAAGAATAAGCCTAGGGAGGACGAAAATGACCTAATTGATCATCCAATGACACAAACACACCTATTGGATGCACAAGATTGGTTAAAAACCCTAATTGGACAAGAATAAGCCTAGGGAGGACGAAAATGACCTAATTGATCATCCAATGACACAAACACACCTATTGGATGCACAAGATTGGTTTAAAACCCTAGTTGATCAAGAATATGCCTAGGAAGGACGAAAATGACCTAATTGATCATCCAATGACACAAATGAACTTATTGGATGCACAAGATTGGTTAAAAACCCTAATTGGACAAGAATAAGCCTAGGGAGGACGAAAATGACCTAATTGATCATCCAATGACACAAACACACCTATTGGATGCACAAGATTGGTTAAAAACCCTAATTGGACAAGAATAAGCCTAGGGAGGACGAAAATGACCTAATTGATCATCCAATGACACAAACACACCTATTGGATGCACAAGATTGGTTAAAAACCCTAATTGGACAAGAATAAGCCTAGGGAGGACGAAAATGACCTAATTGATCATCCAATGACACAAACACATCTATTGGAAGCACAAGATTGGTTAGAAACCCTAGTTGGACAAGAATATGCCTAGGGAGGACGAAAATGACCTAATTGATCATCCAATGACACAAATGAACTTATTGGATGCACAAGATTGCTTAAAAACCCTAATTGGACAAAAATAAGCATAGAAAGGACGAAAATGACCTAATTGATCATCCAATGACACAAACACACCTATTGGATGCACAAGATTGGTTAAAAACCCTAATTGGACAAGAATAAGCCTAGGGAGGACGAAAATGACCTAATTGATCATCCAATGACACAAACACACCTATTGGATGCACAAGATTGGTTAAAAACCCTAATTGGACAAGAATAAGCCTAGGGAGGACGAAAATGACCTAATTGATCATCCAATGACACAAACACACCTATTGGATGCACAAGATTGGTTAAAAACCCTAATTGGACAAAAATAAGCCTAGAGAGGACGAAAATGACCTAATTGATCATCCAATGACACAAATGAACTTATTGGATGCACAAGATTAGTTAAAAACCCTAATTCGACAAGAATAAGCCTAGGGAGGACGAAAATGACCTAACTGATCATCCAATGACACAAACACACCTATTGGATGCTCAAGATTGGTTAAAAACCATAATTGGACAAGAATAAGCCTAGGGGGGACGAAAATGATCTAATTGATCATCCAATGACACAAACACACCTATTGGATGCACAAGATTGGTTAAAAACCCTAATTGGACAAGAATATGCCTAGGGAGGACGAAAATGACCTAATTGATCATCCAATGACACAAACACACCTATTGGATGCACAAGATTGGTTAAAAACCCTAATTGGACAAGAATAAGCGTACGGAGAACGAAAATGACCTAAAGGTTAATCCAATGACACAACTCAACTTATTGGATGCACAAGATTGGTTAAAAACCCTAATTGGACAAGAATAAGCCTAGGGAGGACGAAAATGACCTAATTGATCATCCAATGACACAAACACACCTATTGGATGCACAAGATTGGTTAAAAACCCTAATTGGACAAGAATAAGCCTAGGGAGGACGAAAATGACCTAATTGATCATCCATTGCCACAAACACACCTATGGGATGCACAAGATTGGTTAAAAACCCTAATTGGACAAGAATATGCCTTGGGAGGACGAAAATGACCTAATTGGTCATCCAATGACACAAACACACCTATTGGATGCAAAAGATTGGTTAAAAACCCTAATTGGACAAGAATAAGCCTAGGGAGGACGAAAATGACCTAATTGATCATCCAATGACACAAACACACCTATTGGATGCACAAGATTGGTTAAAAACCCTAATTGGACAAGAATAAGCCTAGGGAGGACGAAAATGACCTAATTGATCATCCAATGACACAAACACACCTATTGGATGCACAAGATTGGTTAAAAACCCTAATTGGACAAGAACAAGCCTAGGGAGGACGAAAATGACCTAAATGTTAATCCAATGACACAAACACACCTATTGGATGCACAACATTGGTTAAAAACCCTAATTGGACTAGAATAAGCTTAGGGAGGACGAAAATGACCTAATTGATCATCCAATGTCACAAACACACCTATTGGAAGCACAAGATTGGTTAAAAACCCTAATTGGACAAGAATATGACTAGGAAGGACGAAAATGACCTAAATGTTAATCCAATGACAGAAATGAACTTATTGGATGCACAAGATTGGTTAAAAACCCTAATTGGACAAGAATAAGCCTAGGGAGGACGAAAATGACCTAATTGATCATCCAATGACACAAACACACCTATTGGATGCACAAGATTGGTTAAAAACCCTAATTGGACAAGAATATGCCTAGGGAGGAGGAAAATGACCTAAAAATTAATTCAATGACACAAACAAAGTTATTGGATGCACAAGATTGGTTAAAAACCCTAATTGGACAAGAATAAGCCTAGGGAGGACGAAAATGACCTAATTGATCATCCAATGACACAAACACACCTATTGGATGCACAAGATTGGTTAAAAACCCTAATTTGGACAAGAATATGCCTAGGGAGGACGAAAATGATCTAAATGTTAATCCAATGACACAAATGAACTTATTGGATGCACAAGATTGGTTAAAAACCCTAATTGGACAAGAATAAGCCTAGGGAGGACGAAAATGACCTAATTGATCATCCAATGACACAAACACATCTATTGGATGCACAAGATTGGTTAAAAACCCTAATTGGAAAACAATATGCCTAGAGAGGAGGAAAATGACCTAAATATTAATTCAATGACACATACAAAGTTATTGGATGCACAAGATTGGTTAAAAACCCTAATTGGACAAGAATAAGCCTAGGGAGGACGAAAATGACCTAATTGATCATCCAATGACACAAACACACCTATTGGATGCACAAGATTGGTTAAAAACCCTAATTGGACAAGAATAAGCCTACGGAGGACGAAAATGATCTAATTGTTCATCCAATGACACAAACACACCTATTGGATGCACAAGATTGGTTAAAAACCCTAGTTGGACAAGAACATGCCTAGGGAGGACGCAAATGACCTAATTGATCATCCAATGACACTAATGAACTTATTGGATGCACAAGATTGGTTAAAAACCCTAATTGGACAAGAATAAGCCTAGGGAGGACGAAAATGACCTAATTGATCATCCAATGACACAAACACACCTATTGGATGCACAAGATTGGTTAAAAACCCTAATTGGAGAAGAATATGCCTAGGGAGGACGAATATGACCTAAATGTTAATCCAATAACACAAATGAAGTTATTGGATGCACAAGATTGGTTAAAAACCCTAATTGGACAAGAATAAGCCTAGGGAGAACGAAAATTACCTAAATGTTAATCCAATGACACAACTCAACTTATTGGATGCACAAGATTGGTTAAAAACCCTAATTGGACAAGAATACGCCTAGGGAGGACGAAAATGACCTAATTGATCATCCAATGACACAAACACACCTATTGGATGCACAAGATTGGTTAAAAACCCTAATTGGACAAGAATAAGCCAAGGGAGGACGAAAATGACCTAATTGATCATCCATTGCCACAAACACACCTATTGGATGCACAAGATTGGTTAAAAACCCTAATTGGACAAGAATATGCCAAGGGAGGACAAAAATGACCTAATTGATCATCCAATGACACAAACACACCTATTGGATGCACAAGATTGGTTAAAAACCCTAATTAGACAAGAATATGCCTAGGGAGGACGAAAATGACCTAATTGATCTTCAAATGACACAAATGAACTTATTGGATGCACAAGATTAGTTAAAAACCCTAATTGGACAAGAATAAGCCTAGGGAGGACGAAAATAACCTAATTGATCATCCAATGACACAAACACACCTATTGGATGCACAAGATTGGTCTAAAACTCAAATTGGACAAGAATATGCCTAAGGAGGACGAAAATGACCTAAATGTTAATCCAATTACACAAATGAACGTATTGGATGCACAAGATTGGTTAAAAACCCTAATTGGACAAGAATAAGCCTAGGGAGGACGAAAATGACCTAAATGTTAATCCAATGACACAACTCAACTTATTGGAAGCACAAGATTGGTTAAAAACCCTAATTGGATAAGAATAAGCCTAGGGAGGACGAAAATGACCTAATTGATCATCCAATGACACAAACACACCTATTGGATGCACAAGATTGGTTAAAAACCCTAATTGGACAAGAAAAAGCCTAGGGAGGACGAAAATGACCTAATTGATCATCCAATGACACAAACACACCTATTGGATGCACAAGAATTGTTAAAAACCCTAATTGGACAAGAATAAACCTAGGGAGCACGAAAATGACCTAATTGATCATCCAATAACACAAACACACCTATTGGATGCACATGATCGGTTAAAAACCCTAATTGGACAAGAATAAGCCTAGGGAGGACGAAAATGACCTAATTGAACATCCAATGACACAAACACACCTATTGGATGCACAAGATTGGTTAAAAACCCTAATTGGACAAGAATATGCCTAGGGAGGACGAAAATGACCTAATTGATCTTCGAATGACACAAATGAACTTATTGGATGCACAAGATTAGTTAAAAACCCTAATTGGACAAGAATAAGCCTAGGGAGGACGAAAATAACCTAATTGATCATCCAATGACACAAACACACCTATTGGATGCACAAGATTGGTCTAAAACTCAAATTGGACAAGAATATGCCTAAGGAGGACGAAAATGACCTAAATGTTAATCCAATGACACAAATGAACGTATTGGATGCACAAGATTGGTTAAATACCCTAATTGGACAAGAATAAGCCTAGGGAGGACGAAAATAACCTAATTGATCATCCAATGACACAAACACACCTATTGGATGCACAAGATTGGTCTAAAACTCAAGTTGGACAAGAATATGCCTAAGGAGGACGAAAATGACCTAAATGTTAATCCAATGACACAAATGAACGTATTGGATGCACAAGATTGGTTAAAAACCCTAATTGGACAAGAATAAGCCTAGGGAGGACGAAAATGAACCTAAATGTTAATCCAATGACACAACTCAACTTATTGGAAGCACAAGATTGGTTAAAAACCCTAATTGGATAAGAATAAGCCTAGGGAGGACGAAAATGACCTAATTGATCATCCAATGACACAAACACACCTATTGGATGCACAAGATTGGTTAAAAACCCTAATGGGACGAGAATATGCCTAGGGAGGACGAATATGACCTAATTGATCATCCAATGACACAAACACACCTATTGGATGCACAAGATCGGTTAAAAACCCTAATTGGACAAGAATAAGCCTAGGGAGGACGAAAATGACCTAATTGATCATCCAATGACACAAACACACCTATTGGATGCACAAGATTGGTTAAAAACCCTAATTGGACAAGAATATGCCTAGGGAGGACGAAAATGACCTAATTGATCATCCAATGACACAAATGAACTTATTGGATGCACAAGATTAGTTAAAAACCCTAATTGGACAAGAATAAGCCTCAGGAGGACGAAAATAACCTAATTGATCATCCAATGACACAAACACACCTATTGGATGCACAAGATTGGTTAAAAACCCTAATTGGACAAGAATATGCCTAGGGAGGACGAAAATGACCTAAATGTTAATCCAATGACACAAATGAACTTATTGGATGCACAAGATTGGTTAAAACCCCTAATTGGACAAGAATAAGCCTAGGGAGGACGAAAATGACCTAATTGATCATCCAATGACACAAACACACCTATTGGATGCACAAGATTGGTTAAAAACCCTAATTGGACAAGAATAAGCCTAGGGAGGACGAAAATGACCTAATTGATCATCCAATGACACAAACACACCTATTGGATGCACAAGATTGGTATAAAACCCTAGTTGGAAAAGAATATGCCTAGGGAGGACGAAAATGACCTAATTGATCATCCAATGACACAAATGAACTTATTGGATGCACAAGATTGGTTAAAATCCCTAATTTGACAAGAATAAGCCTAGGGAGGACGAAAATGACCTAATTGATCATCCAATGACACAAACACACCTATTGGACGCACAAGATTGGTTAAAAACCCTAATTGGACAAGAATATGCCTTGGGAGGACGAAAATGACCTAAATGTTAATCCAATGACACAAATGAACTTATTGGATGCACAAGATTGGTTAAAAACCTTAATTGGACAAGAATAAGCCTAGGGAAGACGAAAATGACCTAATTGATCATCCAATGACACAAACACACCTATTGGATGCACAAGATTGGTTAAAAACCCTAATTGGACAAGAATATGCCTAGGGAGGACGAAAATGACCTAATTGATCATCCAATGACACAAACACACCTATTGGATGCACAAGATTGGTTAAAAACCCTAACTAGACAAGAATATGCCTAGGGATGACGAAAATGACCTAATTGATCATCCAATGACACAAACACACCTATTGGATGCACAAGATTGGTTAAAAACCCTAATTTGACAAGAATATGACTAGGGAGGACGAATATGACCTAAATGTTAATCCAATAACACAAATGAACTTATTGGATGCACAAGATTGGTTAAAAACCCTAATTGGACAAGAATAAGCCTAGGGAGGACGAAAATGACCTAATTGATCATCCAATGACACAAACACACCTATTGGATGCACAAGATTGGTTAAAAACCCTAATTGGACAAGAATATGCCTAGGGAGGACGAAAATGACCTAAATATTAATTCAATGACACTAACAAAGTTATTGGATGCACAAGATTGGTTAAAAACCCTAATTTGACAAGAATAAGCCTAGGGAGGACGAAAATGACCTAATTGATCATCCAATGACACAAGCACACCTATTGGATGCACAAGATTGGTTAAAAACCCTAATTGGACAAGAATATGCCTAGGGAGGACGAATATGACCTAAATGTTAATCCAATAACACAAATGAACTTATTGGATGCACAAGATTGGTTAAAAACCCTAATTGGACAAGAATAAGCCTAGGGAGGACGAAAATGACCTAATTGATCATCCAATGACACAAACACACCTATTGGATGCACAAGATTGGTTAAAAACCCTAATTGGACAAGAATATGCCTAGGGAGGACGAAAATGACCTAATTGATCATCCAATGACACAAACACACCTATTGGATGCACAAGATTGGTTAAAAACCCTAATTGGACAAGAATATGCCTAGGGAGGACGAATATTACCTAAATGTTAATCCAATAACACAAATGAACTTATTGGATGCACAAGATTGGTTAAAAACCCTAATTGGACAAGAATAAGCCTAGGGAGAACGAAAATGACCTAATTGATCATCCAATGACACAAACACACCTATTGGATGCACAAGATTGGTTAAAAACCCTAATTGGACAAGAATATGCCTAGGGAGAACGAAAATGACGTAATTGATCATCCAATGACACAAACACACCTATTGGATGCACAAGATTGGTTAAAAACCCTAATTGGACAAGAATATGCCTAGGGAGGACGAAAATGACCTAATTGATCATCCAATGACACAAACACACCTATTGGATGCACAAGATTGGTTAAAAACCCTAATTGGACAAGAATATGCCTAGGGAGGACGAAAGTCACCTAAATATTAATTCAATGACACAAACAAACTTATTGGATGCACAAGATTGGTTAAAAACCCTAGTTGGACAAGAATAAGCATAGGGAGGACGAAAATGACCTAATTGATCATCCAATGACACAACCACACCTATAGGATGCACAAGATTGGTTAAAAACCCTAATTGGACAAGAATAAGCCTAGGGAGGACGAAAATGACCTAATTGATCATCCAATGACACAAACACACCTATTGGATGCACAAGATTGGTTAAAAACCCTAATTGGACAAGAATATGCCTAGGGAGGACGAAAATGACCTAATTGATCATCCAATGACACAAACACACCTATTGGATGCACAAGATTGGTTAAAAACCCTAATTGGACAAGAATATGCCTAGGGAGGACGAAAATGACCTAATTGATCATCCAATGACACAAACACACCTATTGGATGCACAAGATTGGTTAAAAACCCTAATTGGACAAGAATAAGCGTAGGGAGAACGTAAATGACCTAAATGTTAATCCAATGACACAACTTAACTTATTGGATGCACAAGATTGGTTAAAAACCCTAATTGGACAAGAATAAGCCTAGGGAGGACGAAAATGACCTAATTGATCATCCAATGACACAAACACACCTATTGGATGCACAAGATTGGTTAAAAACCCTAATTGGACAAGAATAAGCCTAGGGAGGACGAAAATGACCTAATTGATCATCCATTGCCACAAACACACCTATTGGATGCAGAAGATTGGTTAAAAACCCTAATTGGACAAGAATATGCCTAGGGAGGACAAAAATGACCTAAATATTAATTCAATGACACAAACAAAGTTATTGGATGCACAAGATTGGTTAAAAACCCTAATTGGACAAGAATATGTCTAGGGAGGACGAAAATGACCTAAATGTTAATCCAATGACACAAATGAACTTATTGGATGCACAACATTGGTTAAAAACCCTAATTGGACAAGAGTAATCCTAGGAAAGACGAAAATAACCTAATTGATCATCCAATGACACAAACACACCTATTGGATGCACAAGATTGGTTAAAAACCCTAATTGGACAAGAATATGCCTAGGGAGGACGAAAATGACCTAATTGATCATCCAATGACACAAACACAACTATTGGATGCACAAGATTGGTTAAAAACCCTAATTGGACAAGAATATGCCTAGGGAGGACGAATATGACCTAAATGTTAATCCAATAACACAAATGAACTTATTGGATGCACAAGATTGGTTAAAAACCCTAATTGGACAAGAATAAGCCTTGGGAGAACGAAAATGACCTAAATGTTAATCCAATGACACAACTCAACTTATTGGATGCACAAGTTTGGTTAAAAACCCTAATTTGACAAGAATAAGCCTAGGAAGGACGAAAATGACCTAATTGATCATCCAATGACACAAACACACCTATTGGAGGCACAAGATTGGTTAAAAACTCTAGTTGGACAAGAATAAGCCTAGGGAGGACGAAAATGACCAAATTAATCATCCAATGACACAAATGAACTTGTTGGATGCCCAAGATTGGTTAAAAACCCTAATTGGACAAGAATAAGCCTAGGGAGGACGAAAATGACCTAATTGATCATCCAATGACACAAACACACCTATTGGATGCACAAGATTGGTTAAAAACCCTAATTGGACAAGAATATGCCTAGGGAGGACGAAAATGACCTAAATGTTAATCCAATGACACAATTGAACTTATTAGATGTACAAGATTGGTTAAAAACCATAATTGGACAAGAATAAGCCTAGGGAGGACGAAAATGACCTAATTGATCATCCAATGACACAAACACACCTATTGGATGCACAAGATTGGTTAAAAACCCTAATTGGACAAGAATATGCCTAGGGAGGACGAAAATGACCTAATTGATCATCCAATGACACAAACACACCTATTGGATGCACAAGATTGGTTAAAACCCGTATTGGACAAGAATATGCCTAGGGAGGACGAAAATGACCTAATTGATCATCCAATGACACAAACACACCTATTGGATGCACAAGATCGCTTAAAAACCCTAATTGGACAAGAATAAGCCTAGGGAGGACGAAAATGACCTAATTGATCATCCAATGACACAAACACACCTATTGGATGCACAAGATTGGTTAAAAACCCTAATTGGACAAGAATATGCCTAGGGAGGACGAAAATGACCTAATTGATCTTCGAATGACACAAATGAACTTATTGGATGTACAAGATTAGTTAAAAACCCTAATTGGACAAGAATAAGCCTAGGGAGGACGAAAATGACCTAATTGATCATCCAATAACACAAACACACCTATTGGATGCACATGATCGGTTAAAAACCCTAATTGGACAAGAATAAGCCTAGGGAGGACGAAAATGACCTAATTGATCATCCAATGACACAAACACACCTATTGGATGCACAAGATTTGTTTAAAACCCTAATTGGACAAGAATATGCCTAGGGAGGACGAATATGACCTAAATGTTAATCCAATAACACAAATGAACTTATTGGATGCACAAGATTGGTTAAAAACCCTAATTGGACAAGAATATGCCTAGGGAGGACGAATATGACCTAAATGTTAATCCAACAACACAAATGAACTTATTGGATGCACAAGATTGGTTAAAAACCCTAATTGGACAAGAATATGCCTAGGGAGGACGAAAATGACCTAATTGATCATCCAATGACACAAACACACCTATTGGATGCACAAGATTGGTTAAAAACCCTAATTAGACAAGAATAAGCCTAGGGAGGAAGAAAATGACCTAATTGATCATCCAATGACACAAACACACCTATTGGATGCACAAGATTGGTTAAAAACCCTAATTGGACAAGAATAAGCCTAGGGAGGACGAAAATGACCTAATTGATCATCCAATGACACAAACACACCTATTGGATGCACAAGATTGGTTAAAAACCTTAATTGGACAAGAATATGCCTAGGGAGGACGAAAATGACCTAATTGATCATCCAATGACACAAACACACCTATTGGATGCACAAGATTGGTTAAAAACCCTAATTGGACCAGAATATGCCTAGGGAGGACGAAAATGACCTAATTGATCATCCAATGACACAAACACACCTATTGGATGCACAAGATTGGTTAAAAACCTTAATTGGACAAGAATAAGCCTAGGGAGGACGAAAATGACCTAATTGATCATCCAAAGACACAAACACATCTATTGGATGCACAAGATTGGTTAAAAACCCTAGTTGGACAAGAATATACCTAGGGAGGATGAAAATGACCTAATTGATCATCCAATGACACAAATGAACTTATTGGATGCACAAGATTGGTTAAAAACCCTAATTGGACAAGAATAAGCCTAGGGAGGACGAAAATGACCTAATTGATCATCCAATGACACAAACACACCTATAGGAAGCACAAGATTGGTTAAAAACCCTAATTGGACAAGAATATGCCTAGGGAGGACGAAAAAGACATAAATGTTAATCCAATGACACAAATGAACTTATTGGATGCACAAGATTGATTAAAACCCTAATTAGACAAGAATAAGCCTAGGGAGGACGAAAATGACCTAATTGATCATCCAATGACCCAAACACACCTATTGGATGCACAAAATTGGTTAAAAACCCAAATTGGACAACAATATGCCTAGGGAGGAGGAAAATGACCTAAATATTAATTCAATGACACAAACAAAGTTATTGGATGCACAAGATTGGTTAAAAACCCTAATTGGACAAGAATAAGCCTAGGGAGGACGAAAATGACCTAATTGATCATCCAATGACACAAACACACCTATTGGATGCACAAGATTGGTTAAAAACCCTAATTGGACAAGAATATGCCTAGGGAGGACGAAAATGACCTAAATATTAATTCAATGACACAAACAAAATTATTGGATGCACAAAATTGGTTAAAAACCCTAATTGGACAAGAATAAGCCTAGGGAGGACGAAAATGACCTAATTGATCATCCAAACACTCTTAACACATCTATTTGATGCACAAGATTGGTTAAAAACCCTAGTTGGACAAGAATATACCTAGGGAGGACGAATATGACCTAATTGATCATCCAATGACACAAATGAACTTATTGGATGCACAAGATTGGTTAAAAACCTTAATTGGACAAGAATAAGCCTAGGGAGGACGAAAATGACCTAATTGATCATCCAATGACACAAACACACCTATTGGAAGCACAAGATTGGTTAAAAACCCTAATTGGACAAGAATATGCCTAGGGAGGACGAAAATGACCTAAATGTTAATCCAATGACACAAATGAACTTATTGGATGCACAGGATTGGTTAAAAACCCTAATTGGACAAGAATAAGCCTATGGAGGACGAAAATGACCTAATTGATCATCCAATGACACAAACACACCTATTGGATGCACAAGATTGGTTAAAAACCCTAATTGGACAAGAATATGCCTAGGGAGGACGAAAATGACCTAAATGTTAATCCAATGACACAAATGAACTTATTGGAGGCACAAGATTGGTTAAAAACCCTAATTGGATAAGAAAAAGCCTAGGGAGGACGAAAATGACCTAATTGATCATCCAATGTCACAAACACGCCTATTGGATGCACAAGATTGGTTAAAAACCCTAATTGGACAAGAATAAGCCTAGGGAGGACGAAAATGACCTAATTGATCATCCATTGCCACAAACACACCTATTGGATGCACAAGATTGGTTAAAAACCCTAATTGGACAAGAGTATGCCTAGGGAGGACGAAAATTACCTAATTGGTCATCCAATGACACAAACACACCTATTGGATGCACAAGATTGGTTAAAAACCCTAATTGGACAAGAATATACCTAGGGAGGACGAAAATAACCTAATTGATCATCCAAGGACACAAACACACCTTTTGGATGCACAAGATTGGTTAAAAACCCTAATTGGACAAGAATATGCCTAGGTAGGACGAAAATGACCTAAATGTTAATCCAATGACACAAATGAACTTATCGGATGCATAAGATTGGTTAAAAACCCTAATTGGACAAGAATAAGCCTATGGAGGACGAAAATGACCTAATTGGACAAGAGTAAGCCTAGGGAGGACGAAAATGACCTAATTGATCATCCAATTTCACAAACACACCTATTGGATGCACAAGATTGGTTAAAAACCCTAATTGGACCAGAATATGCCTAGGGAGGACGAAAATGACCTAATTGATCATCCAATGACACAAACACACCTATTGGATGCACAAGATTGGTTAAAAACCCTAATTGGACAAGAATAAGCCTAGGGAGGACGAAAATGACCTAATTGATCATCCAATGACACAAACACACCTATTGGATGCACAAGATTGGTTAAAAACCCTAATTGGACAAGAATATGCCTAGGGAGGACGAAAATGACCAAAATATTAATTCAATGACACAAACAAAAATATTGGATTCACAAGATTGGTTAAAAACCCTAATTGGACAACAATAAGCCTAGGGAGGACGAAAATGACCTAATTGATCATCCAATGACACAAACACACCTATTGGATGCACAAGATTGGTTAAAAGCCCTAATTGGACAAGAATATGCCTAGGGAGGACGAAAATGACCTAAATATTAATTCAATGAAACAAACAAACTTATTGGATGCAAAAGATTGGTTAAAAACCCTAATTGGACAAGAATAAGCCTAGGGAGGACGAAAATGACCTAATTGATCATCCATTGCCACAAACACACCTATTGGATGCACAAGATTGGTTAAAAACCCTAATTGGACAAGAATATGCCTATGGAGGACGAAAATGACCTAAATATTAATTCAAGGACACAAACAAAGTTATTGGATGCACAAGATTGGTTAAAAACCCTAATTGGATAAGAATAAGCCTAGGGAGGAGGAAAATGACGTAAATGTTAATCCAATGACACAACTCAACTTATTGGATGCACAAGATTGGTTAAAAACCCTAATTGGACAAGAATAAGCCTAGGGAGGACGAAAATGACCTAATTGATCATCCAATGACACAAACACACCTATTGGATGCACAAGATTGGTTAAAAACCCTAATTGGACAAGAATATGCCTAGGGAGGACGAAAATGACCTAAATATTAATTCAATGAAACAAACAAACTTATTGGATGCACAAGATTGGTTAAAAACCCTAATTGGACAAGAATAAGCCTAGGGAGGACGAAAATGACCTAATTGATCATCCAATGACACAAATACACCTATTGGATGCACAAGATTGGTTAAAAACCCTAATAGGACAAGAATATGCCTAGGGAGGACGAAAATGACCTAATTGATCATCCAATGACACAAACACACCTATTGGATGCACAAGATCGGTTAAAAACTCTAATTGGACAAGAATAAGCCTAGGGAGGACGAAAATAAACTAATTGATCATCCAATGACACAAACACACCTATTGGATGCACAAGACTGGTTAAAAACGCTAATTGGACAAGAATAAGCCTAGGGAGGACGAAAATAACCTAATTGATCATCCAATGACACAAACACACCTATTGGATGCACAAGATTGGTCTAAAACTCTAATTGAACAAGAATATGCCTAGGGAGGACGAAAATGACCTAAATGTTAATCCAATGACACAAATGAACGTATTGGATGCACAAGATTGGTTAAAAACCTAATTGGACAAGAATAAGCCTAGGGAGGACGAAAATGACCTAAATGTTAATCCAATGACACAAATGAACTTATTGGATGTACAAGATTGGTTAAAAACCCTAATTGGACGAGAATAAGCATAGGGAGGACGAAAATGACCTAATTGATCATCCAATGACACAAACACACCTATTGGATGCACAAGATTGGTTAAAAACCCTAATTGGACAAGAATATGCCAAGGGAGGACGAAAATGACCTAATTGATCATCCAATGACACAAACACACCTATTGGATGCACAAGATTGGTTAAAAACCCTAATTGGACCAGAATATGCCTAGGGAGGACGAAAATGACCTAATTGATCATCCAATGACACAAACACACCTATTGGATGCACAAGATTGGTTAAAAACCCTAATTGGTCTGGAATAAGCCTAGGGAGGACGAAAATGACCTAATTGATCATCCAATGACACAAACACACCTATTGGATGCACAAGATTGGTTAAAAACCCTAATTGGACCAGAATATGCCTAGGGAGGACGAAAATGACCTAATTGATCATCCAATGACACAAACACACCTATTGGATGCACAAGATTGGTTAAAAACCCTAATTGGACAAGAATAAGCCTAGGGAGGACGAAAATGACCTAATTGATCATCCAATGACACAAACACACCTATTGGATGCACAAGATTGGTTTAATACCCTAGTTGGACAAGAATATGCCTAGGGAGGACGAAAATGACCTAATTAATCATCCAATGACACAAATGAACTTATTGGATGCACAAGATTGGTTAAAAACCCTAATTGGACAAAAATAAGCCTAGGGAGGACGAAAATGACCTAATTGATCATGCTATGACACAAACACACCTATTGGATGCACAAGATTGGTTAAAAACCCTAATTTGACAAGAATATGCCTAGGGAGAATGAAAATGACCTAATTGATCATCCAATGACACAAACACACCTATTGGATGCACAAGATTGGTTAAAAACCCTAATTGGACAAGAATAAGCCTAGGGAGGACGAAAATGACCTAATTGATCATCCAATGACACAAACACACCTATTGGATGCACAAGATTGGTTAAAAACCCTAATTGGACAACAATATTCCTTGGGAGGACGAAAATGACCTAATTGATCATCCAATGACACAAACACACCTATTGGATGCACAAGATTGGTTAAAAACCCTAATTGGACCAGAATATGCCTAGGGAGGACGAAAATGACCTAATTGATCATCCAATGACACAAACACACCTATTGGATGCACAAGATGGGTTAAAAACCCTAATTGGACAAGAATATGCCTAGGGAGGACGAAAATGACCTAAATGTTAATCCAATGACACAAATGAACTTATTAGATGTACAAGATTGGTTAAAAACCCTAATTGGACAAGAATAAGCCTAGGGAGAACGAACATGACCTAATTGATCGTCCAATGACACAAACACACCTATTGGATGCACAAGATTGGTTAAAAACCCTAATTGGACAAGAATAAGCCTAGGGAGGACAAAAATCACCTAATTGATCATCCAATGACACAAACACACCTATTGGATGCACAAGATTGGTTAAAAACCCTAATTGGACAAGAATAAACCTATGGATCATCCAATGACACAAACACACCTATTGGATGCACAAAATTGGTTTAAAACCCTAATTGGACAAGAATAAGCCTAGGGAGGACGAAAATGACCTAATTGATCATCCAATGACACAAACACACCTATTGGATGCACAACATTGGTTAAAAACCCTAATTGGACAAGAATATGCCTAGGGAGGACGAAAATGACCTAATTGATCTTCGAATGACACAAATGAACTTATTGGATGCACAAGATTAGTTAAAAACCCTAATTGGACAAGAATAAGCCTAGGGAGGACGAAAATAACCAAATTGATCATCCAATGACACAAACACACCTATTGGATGCACAAGATTGGTCTAAAACTCAAATTGGACAAGAATAT
>JBBPBR010000366.1:144025-159527 GCA_037974775.1 Cicer pinnatifidum
TAGGGTTTTTAACCAATCTTGTGCATCCAATAACTTTGTTTGTGTCATTGAATTAATATTTAGGTCATTTTCGTCCTCCCTAAGCATATTCTTGTCCAATTAGGGTTTTTAACCAATCTTGTGCATCCAATAGGTGTGTTTGTGTCATTGGATGATCAATTAGGTCATTTTCGTCTTCCCAATGCATATTCTTGTCCAATTAGGGTTTTAAACGAATCTTATGCATCCAATAGGTGTGTTTGTGTCATTGGATGATCAATTAGGTCATTTTCGTCCTCCCTAGGCATATTCTTGTCCAATTAGGGTTTTTAACCAATCTTGTGCATCCAATAGTTGTGTTTGTGTCATTGGATGATCAATTAGGTCATTTTCGTCCTCCCTAGGCTTATTCTTATCCAATTAGGGTTTTTAACCAATCTTGTGCTTCCAATAAGTTGAGTTGTGTCATTGGATTAACATTTAGGTCATTTCCGTCCTCCCTAGGCTTATTCTTGTCCAATTAGGGTTTTTAACCAATCTTGTGCATCCAATACGTTGATTTGTGTCATTGGATTAACATTTAGGTCAATTTCGTCCTCCTTAGGCATATTCTTGTCCAATTAGAGTTTTAGACCAATCTTGTGCATCCAATAGGTGTGTTTGTGTCATTGGATGATCAATTAGGTTATTTTCGTCCTCCCTAGGCTTATTCTTGCCCAATTAGGGTTTTTAACTAATCTTGTGCATCCAATAAGTTCATTTGTGTCATTCGAAGATCAATTAGGTCATTTTCGTCCTCCCTAGGCATATTCTTGTCTAATTAGGGGTTTTAACCAATCTTGTGCATCCAATAGGTGGGTTTGTGTCATTGGATGATCAATTAGGTCATTTTCGTCCTCCCTAGGCATATTCTTGTCCAATTAGGGTTTTTAACCAATCATGTGCATCCAATAGGTGTGTTTGTGTCATTGGATGATCAATTAGGTCATTTTCATCCTCCCTAGGCTTATTCTTATTCAATTAGGGTTTTTAACCAATCTTGTGCTTCCAATAAGTTGAGTTGTGTCATTGGATTAACATTTAGGTCATTTTCGTCCTCCCTAGGCTTATTCTTGTTCAATTAGGGTTTTTAACCAATCTTGTGCATCCAATACGTTCATTTGTGTCATTGGATTAACATTTAGGTCATTTTCGTCCTCTTTAGGCATATTCTTGTCCAATTAGAGTTTTAGACCAATCTTGTGCATCCAATAGGTGTGTTTGTGTCATTGGATGATCAATTAGGTTATTTTCGTCCTCCGTAGGCTTATTCTTGTCCAATTAGGGTTTTTAACCAATCTTGTGCATCCAATAGGTGTGTTTGTGTCATTGGATGACCAATTAGGTCATTTTCGTCCTCCCTAGGCATATTCTTGTCCAATTAGGGTTTTTAACCAATCTTGTGCATCCATTAGGTGTGTTTGTGGCAATGGATGATCAATTAGGTCATTTTCGTCCTCCCTAGGCTTATTCTAGTCAAATTAGGGTTTTAACCAATCTTGTGCATCCAATAGGTGTGTTTGTGTCATTGGATGATCAATTAGGTCATTTTCGTCCTCCCTAGGCTTATTCTTGTCCAATTAGGGTTTTTAACCAATCTTGTGCATCCAATAGGTGTGTTTGTGTTATTGGATGATCAATTAGGTCATTTTCATCCTCCCTAGGCTTATTCTTGTCCAATTAGGGTTTTTAACCAATCTTGTACATCCAATAGGTGTGTTTGTGTCATTGGATGATCAATTAGGTCATTTTCGTCCTCCCTAGGCATATTCTTGTCCAATTAGGGTTTTTAACCAATCTTGTGCATCCAATAGGTGTGTTTGTGTCATTGGATGATCAATTAGGTCATTTTCGTCCTCCCTAGGCTTATTCTTGTCCAATTAGTATTTTTAACCGATCTTGTGCATCCAATAGGTGTGTTTGTGTCATTGGATGATCAATTAGGTCATTTTCGTCCTCCCTGGGCATATTCTTGTCCAATTAGGGTTTTTAACCAATCTTGTGCATCCAATAGGTGTGTTTGTGTCATTGGATGATCAATTAGGTTATTTTCGTCCTCCCTAGGCATATTCTTGTCCAATTAGGGTTTTTAACTAATCTTGTGCATCCAATACGTTCATTTGTGTCATTGGATGATCAATTAGGTCATTTTCGTCCTCCCTAGGCATATTCTTGCCCAATTAGGGTTTTAAACCAATCTTGTGCATCCAATAGGTGTGTTTGTGTCATTGGATGATCAATTAGGTCATTTTCGTCCTCCCTAGGCTTATTCTTGTCCTATTAGGGTTTTTAACCAATCTTGTGCATCCAATAGGTGTGTTTGTGTCATTGGATGATCAATTAGGTCATTTTCGTCCTCCCTTGGCTTATTCTTGTCCAATTAGGGTTTTTAACCAATCTTGTGCATCCAATAAGTTGAGTTGTGTCATTGGATTAACATTTAGGTCATTTTCGTTCTCCCTACGCTTATTCTTGTCCAATTAGGGTTTTTAACCAATCTTGTGCATCCAATAGGTGTGTTTGTGTCATTGGATGATCAATTAGGTCATTTTCGTCCTCCCTAGGCTTATTCTTGTCCAATTAGGGTTTTTAACCAATCTTGTGCATCCAATAGGTGTGTTTGTGTCATTGGATGAACAATTAGGTCATTTTCGTCGTCCCTAGGCTTATTCTTATCCAATTAGGGTTTTTAACCAATCTTGTGCATCCATTAACTTTGTTTGTGTCATTGGATGATCAATTAGGTCATTTTCGTCCTCCCTAGGCTTATTCTTGTCCAATTAGGGTTTTTAACCAATCTTGTGCATCCAATACGTTCATTTGTGTCATTGGATTAACATTTAGGTCATTTTCGTCCTCCTTAGGCATATTCTTGTCCAATTTTAGTTTTAGACCAATCTTGTGCATCCAATAGGTGTGTTTGTGTCATTGGATGATCAATTAGGTTATTTTCGTCCTCCCTAGGCTTATTCTTGTCCAATTAGGGTTTTTAACTAATCTTGTGCATCCAATAAGTTCATTTGTGTCATTTGAAGATCAATTAGGTCATTTTCGTCCTCCCTAGGCATATTCTTGTCTAATTAGGGTTTTTAACCAATCTTGTGCATCCAATAGGTGTGTTTGTGTCATTGGATGATCAATTAGGTCATTTTTGTCCTCCCTTGGCATATTCTTGTCCAATTAGGGTTTTTAACCAATCTTGTGCATCCAATAGGTGTGTTTGTGGCAATGGATGATCAATTAGGTCATTTTCGTCCTCCCTTGGCTTATTCTTGTCCAATTAGGGTTTTTAACCAATCTTGTGCATCCAATAGGTGTGTTTGTGTCATTGGATGATCAATTAGGTCATTTTCGTCCTCCCTAGACTTATTCTTGTCCAATTAGGGTTTTTAACAAATCTTGTGCATCCAATAAGATCATTTCTGTCATTGGATGATCAATTTAGGTCATTTTCGTCGTCCCTAGGCATATTCTTGTCCAATTAGGGTTGTTAACCAATCTTGTGCATCCAATAGGTGTGTTTGTGTCATTGGATGATCAATTAGGTCATTTTCGTCCTCCCTAGGCTTATTCTTGTCCAATTAGGGTTTTTAACCAATCTTGTGCATCCAATAGGTGTGTTTGTGTCATTGGATGATCAATTAGGTCATTGTCGTCCTCCATAGTCTTATTCTTGTCCAATTAGGGTTTTTAACCAATCTTGTGCATCCAATAAGTTCATTTGTGTCATTGGATTAACATTTAGGTCATTTTCGTCCTCCCTAGGCATATTCTTGTCCAATTAGGGTTTTTAACCAATCTTGTGCATCCAATAGGTGTGTTTGTGTCATTGGATGATCAATTAGGTCATTTTCGTCCTCCCTAGGCTTATTCTTGTCCAATTAGGGTTTTTAACCAATCTTGTGCATCCAATAGGTGTGTTTGTGTCATTGGATGATCAATTAGGTCATTTTCGTCCTCCCTAGGCTTATTCTTGTCCAATTAGGGTTTTTAACCAATCTTGTGCTTCCAATAAGTTGAGTAGTGTCATTGGATTAACATTTAGGTCATTTTTGTCCTCCCTTGGTTTATTCTTGTCCAATTAGGGTTTTTAACCAATCTTGTGCATCCAATAAGTTTGTTTGTGTCATTGGATTATCAATTAGGTCATTTTCGTCCTCCCTAGGCTTATTTTTGTCCAATTAGGGTTTTTAACCAATCTTGTGCATCCAATAAGTTTGTTTGTGTCATTGAATTAATATTTAGGTCATTTTCGTCCTCCCTAGGCATATTCTTGTCCAATTAGGGTTTTTAACCAATCTTGTGGATCCAATAGGTGTGTTTGTGTCATTGGATGATCAATTAGGTCATTTTCGTCCTCCCAAGGCATATTCTTAACCAATTAGGGTTTTTAACCAATCTTGTGAATCCAATAGGTGTGTTTGTGTCATTGGATGATCAATTAGGTCATTTTCGTCCTCCCTAGGCTTATTCTTATCCAATTAGGGTTTTTAACCAATCTTGTGCATCCAATAGGTGTGTTTGTGTCATTGGATGATCAATTAGGTCATTTTCGTCCTCCCTAGGCTTATTCTTGTCCAATTAGGGTTTTTAACCAATCTTGTGCATCCAATAGGTGTGTTTGTGTCATTGGATGATCAATTTGGTCATTTTCGTCCTCCCTAGGCTTATTCTTGTCCAATTAGGGTTTTTAACCAATCTTGTGCATCCAATAAGTTTGTTTGTGTCATTTAATTAATATTTAGGTCATTTTCGTCCTCCCTATGCATATTCTTGTCCAATTAGGGTTTTTAACCAATCTTGTGCATCCAATAAGTTCATTTGTGTCATTGGATTAACATTTAGGTCATTTTCGTCCTCCCTAGGCATATTCTTGTCCAATTAGGGTTTTTAACCAATCTTGTGCTTCCAATAGGTGTGTTTGTGTCATAGGATGATCACTTAGGTCATTTTCGTCCTCACTAGGCTTATTCTTGTCCAATTAGGGTTTTCAACCAATCTTGTGCATCCAATAGGTGCGTTTGTGTCATTGGATGATCAATTAGGTCATTTTCGTCCTCCCTAAGCTTATTCTTGTCCAATTAGGGTTTTTAACCAATCTTGTGCATCCAATAGGTGTGTTTGTGTCATTGGATGATCAATTAGGTCATTTTCGTCCTCCCTAGGCTTATTCTTGTCCAATTAGGGTTTTTAACCAATCTTGTGCATCCAATAAGTTCATTTGTGTCATTGGATGATAAATTTGGTCATTTTCGTCCTCCATAGGCATATTCTTGTCCAACTAGGGTTTTAAACCAATCTTGTGCATCCAATAGGTGTGTTTGTGTCATTGGATGATCAATTAGGTCATTTTCGTCCTCCCTAGGCTTATTCTTGTCCAATTAGGGTTTTTAACCAATCTTGTGCATCCAATAGGTGTGTTTGTGTCATTGGATGATCAATTAGGTCATTTTCGTCCTCCCTAGGCTTATTCTTGTCCAATTAGGGTTTTTAACCAATCTTGTGCATCCAATAGGTGTGTTTGTGCTATTGGATGATCAGTTAGGTCATTTTCGTCCTCCCTATGCATATTCTTGTCCAATTAGGGTTTTTAACCAATCTTGTGCATCCAATAGGTGTGTTTGTGTCATTGGATGATCAATTAGGTCATTTTCGTCCTCCCTAGGCTTATTCTTGTCCAATTAGGGTTTTTAACCAATCTTGTGCATCCAATAGGTGTGTTTGTGTCATTGGATGATCAATTAGGTTATTTTCGTCCTCCCTAGGATTATTCTTGTCCAATTAGGGTTTTTAACCAATCTTGTGCATCCAATAGGTGTGTTTGTGTCATTGGATGATCAATTAGGTCATTTTTGTCCTCCCTAGGCTTATTCTTGTCCAATTAGGGTTTTTAACCAATCTTGTGCATCCAATAACTTTGATTGTGTCATTGAATTAATATTTAGGTCATTTTCGTCCTCCCTAGGCATATTCATGTCCAATTAGGGTTTTTAACCAATCTTGTGCATCCAATAGGTGTGTTTGTGTCATTGGATGATCAATTAGGTCATTTTTGTCCTCCCTAGGCTTATTCTTGTCCAATTAGGGTTTTTAACCAATCTTGTGCATCCAATAGGTGTGTTTGTGTCATTGGATGATCAATTAGGTCATTTTCGTCCTCCCTAGGCATATTCTTGTCCAATTAGGGTTTTTAACCAATCTTGTGCATCCAATAGGTGTGTTTGTGTCATTGGATGATCAATTAGGTCATTTTCGTCCTCCCTAGACTTATTCTTGTCCAATTAGGGTTTTTAACAAATCTTGTGCATCCAATATGTTCATTTGTGTCATTGGATGATCAATTAGGTCATTTTCGTCCTCCCTAGGCATATTCTTGTCCAAGTAGGGTTATTAACCATTCTTGTGCTTCCAATAGGTGTGTTAGTGTCATTTGATGATCAATTAGGTCATTTTCGTCCTCACTAGGCTTATTCTTGTCCAATTAGGGTTTTTAACCAATCTTGTGCATCCAATAGGTGTGTTTGTGTCATTGGATGATCAATTAGGTCATTTTCGTCCTCCCTAGGCATATTCTTGTCCAATTAGGGTTTTTAACCAATCTTGTGCATCCAATAGGTGTGTTTGTGTCATTGGATGATCAATTAGGTCATCTTCGTCTTCCCAATGCATATTCTTGTCCAATTAGGGTTTTTAACGAATCTTGTGCATCCAATAGGTGTGTTTGTGTCATTGGATGATCAATTAGGTCATTTTCGTCCTCCCTAGGCATATTCTTGTCCAATTAGGGTTTTTAACCAATCTTGTGCATCCAATAGGTGTGTTTGTGTCATTGGATGATCAATTAGGTCATTTTCGTCCTCCCTAGGCTTATTGTTATCCAATTAGGGTTTTTAACCAATCTTGTGCATCCAATAAGTTGAGTTGTGTCATTGGATTAACATTTAGGTCATTTTCGTTCTCCCTACGCTTATTCTTGTCCAATTAGAGTTTTTAACCAATCTTGTGCATCCAATAGGTGTGTTTGTGTCATTGGATGATCAATTAGGTCATTTTCGTCGTCCCTAGGCTTATTCTTGTCCAATTAGGGTTTTTAACCAATGTTGTGCATCCGATAAGTTTGTTTGTGTCATTGAATTAATATTTAGGTCATTTTCGTCCTCCTTAGGCATATTCTTGTCCAATTAGGGTTTTTCACCAATCTTGTGCATCCAATAGGTGTGTTTGTGTCATTGGATGATCAATTAGGTCATTTTCGTCCTCCCTAGGCTTTTTCTTGTCCAATTAGGGTTTTTAACCAATCTTGTGCATCCAATAAGTTGAGTTGTGTCATTGGATTAACATTTAGGTCATTTTCGTCATCCCTAGGCTTATTCTTGTCCAATTAGGGTTTTTAACCAATCTTGTACATCCAATAGGTGTGTTTGTGTCATTGGATGATCAATTAGGGCATTTTCGTCCTCCATAGGCTTATTCTTGTCCAATAAGGGTTTTTAACCAATCTTCTACATCCAATAAGTTGAGTTGTGTCATTGGATTAACATTTAGGTCATTTTCGTCCTCCCTAGGCTTATTCTTGTCCAATTAGGGTTTTTAACCAATCTTGTGCATCCAATAAGTTCATTTGTGTCATTGGATTTACATTTAGGTCATTTTCGTCCTCCCTAGGCATATTCTTGTCCAATTAGGGTTTTTAACCAATCTTGTGCATCCAATAGGTGTGTTTGTGTCATTGGATGATCAATTAGGTTATTTTCGTCCTCCCTAGGCATATTCTTGTCCAATTAGGGTTTTTAACTAATCTTGTGCATCCAATACGTTCATTTGTGTCATTGGATGATCAATTAGGTCTTTTTCGTCCTCCCTAGGCATATTCTTGTCCAATTAGGGTTTTTAACCAATCTTGTGCATCCAATAGGTGTGTTTGTGTCATTGGATGATCAATTAGGTCATTTTCGTCCTCCCTAGGCTTATTCTTGTCCAATTAGGGTTTTTAACCGATCTTGTGCATCCAATAGGTGTGTTTGTGTCATTGGATGGTCAATTAGGTCATTTTCGTCCTCCCTAGGCATATTCTTGTCCAATTAGGGTTTTTAACCAATCTTGTACATCCAATAGGTGTGTTTGTGTCATTGGATGATCAATTAGGTCATTTTCGTCCTCCCTAGGCTTATTCTTATCCAATTAGGGTTTTTAACCAATCTTGTGCTTCCAATAAGTTCAGTTGTGTCATTGGATTAACATTTAGGTCATTTTCGTCCTCCCTAGGCTTATTCTTGTCCAATTAGGGTTTTTAACCAATCTTGTGCATCCAATACGTTCATTTGTGTCATTGGATTAACATTTAGGTCAATTTCGTCCTCCTTAGGCATATTCTTGTCCAATTAGAGTTTTAGACCAATCTTGTGCATCCAATAGGTGTGTTTGTGTCATTGGATGATCAATTAGGTTATTTTCGTCCTCCCTAGGCTTATTCTTGTCCAATTAGGGTTTTTAACTAATCTTGTGCATCCAATAAGTTCATTTGTGTCATTCGAAGATCAATTAAGTCATTTTCGTCCTCCCTAGGCATATTCTTGTCTAATTAGGGTTTTTAACCAATCTTGTGCATCCAATAGGTGTGTTTGTGTCATTGGATGATCAATTAGGTCATTTTCGTCCTCCCTAGGCATATTCTTGTCCAATTAGGGTTTTTAACCAATCTTGTGCATCCAATAGGTGTGTTTGTGTCATTGGATGATCAATTAGGTCATTTACGTCCTCCCTAGGCATATTCTTGTCTAATTAGGGTTTTTAACCAATCTTGTGCATCCAATAGGTGTGTTTGTGTCATTGGATGATCAATTAGGTCATTTTCGTCCTCCCTAGGCATATTCTTGTCCAATTAGGGTTTTTAACCAATCTTGTGCATCCAATAGGTGTGTTTGTGTCATTGGATGATCAATTAGGTCATTTACGTCCTCCCTAGGCTTATTCTTGTCCAATTAGGGTTTTTAACCAATCTTGTGCATCCAATAACTTTGTTTGTGTCATTGAATTAATATTTAGGTCATTTTCGTCCTCCCTAGGCATAATCTTGTCCAATTAGGGTTTTTAACCAATCTTGTGCATCCAATAGGTGTGTTTGTGTCATTGGATGTTCAATTAGGTCATTTTCGTCCTCCCTAGGCTTATTCTTGTCCAATTAGGGTTTTTAACCAATCTTGTGCATCCAATAGGTGTGTTTGTATCATTGGATGATCAATTAGGTCATTTTCGTCCTCCCTAGGCATATTCTTGTCCAATTAGAGTTTTTAACCAATCTTGTGCATCCAATAGGTGTGTTTGTGTCATTGGATGATCAATTAGGTCATTTTCGTCCTCCCTAGGCTTATTCTTGTCCAATTAGGGTTTTTAACCAATCTTGTGCATCCAATAGGTGTGTTTGTGTCATTGGATGATCAATTAGGTTATTTTCGTCCTCCCTAGTCTTATTCTTGTCCAATTATGGTTTTTAACTAATCTTGTGCATCCAATAGGTGTGTTTGTGTCATTGGATGATCAATTAGGTCATTTTCGTCCTCCCTAGGCTTATTCTTGTCCAATTAGGGTTTTTAACCAATCTTGTGCATCCAATAAGTTGATTTGTGTCATCGGATTAACATTCAGGTCACTTTCGTCCTCCCTAGGCTTATTCTTGTCCAATTAGGGTTTTTAACCAATCTTGTGCATCCAATAGGTGTGTTTGTGTCATTGGATGATTAATTAGGTCATTTTCGTCCTCCCTAGGCTTATTCTTGTCCAATTAGGGTTTTTAACCGATCATGTGCATCCAATAGGTGTGTTTGTGTCATTGGATGATCAATTAGGTCATATACGTCCTCCCTAGGCTTATTCTTGTCCAATTAGGGTTTTTAACCAATCTTGTGCATCCAATAGGTGTGTTTGTGTCATTGGATGATGAATTAGGTCATTTTCGTCCTCCCTAGGCTATTTCTTGTCCAATTAGGGTTTTTAACCGATCATGTGCATCCAATAGGTGTTTTTGTGTCATTGGATGATCAATTAGGTCATATACGTCCTCCCTAGGCTTATTCTTGTCCAATTAGGGTTTTTAACCAATCTTGTGCATCTAATAACTTTGTTTGTGTCATTGAATTAATATTTTGGTCATTTAGGTCCTTCCTAGGCATATTCTTGTCCAATTAGGGTTTTTAACCAATCTTGTGCATCCAATAGGTGTGTTTGTGTCATCGGATGATCAATTAGGTCATTTTCGTCCTCCCTAGGCTTATTCTTGTCCAATTAGGGTTTTTAACCAATCTTGTGCATCCAATAGGTGTGTTTGTGTCATTGGATGATCAATTAGGTCATTTTCGTCCTCCCTAGGCATATTCTTGTCCAATTAGGGTTTTTAACGAATCTTGTGCATCCAATAGGTGTGTTTGTTTCATTGGATGATCAATTAGGTCATTTTCGTCCTCCCTAGGCATATTCTTGTCCAATTAGGGTTTTTAACCAATCTTGTGCATCCAATAGGTGTGTTTGTGTCATTGGATGATCAATTAGGTTATTTTCGTCCTCCCTAGGCTAATTCTTGTCCCATTAGGGTTTTTAACCGATCATGTGCATCCAATAGGTGTGTTTGTGTCATTGGATGATCAATTAGGTCATTTTCGTCCTCCCTAGGCTATTTCTTGTCCAATTAGGGTTTTTAACCGATCATGTGCATCCAATAGGTGTGTTTGTGTCATTGGATGATCAATTAGGTCATTTACGTCCTCCCTAGGCTTATTCTTGTCCAATTAGGGTTTTTAACCAATCTTGTGCATCTAATAACTTTGTTTATGTCATAGAATTAATATTTAGGTCATTTTCGTCCTCCCTAGGCATATTCTTGTCCAATTAGGGTTTTTAACCAATCTTGTGCATCTAATAGGTGTGTTTGTGTCATTGGATGATCAATTAGGTCATTTTCGTCCTCCGTAGGCTTATTCTTGTCCAATTAGGGTTTTTAACCAATCTTGTGCATCCAATAGGTGTGTTTGTGTCATTGGATGATCAATTAGGTCATTTTTGTCCTCCCTAGGCTTATTCTTGTCCAATTAGGGTTTTTAACCAATCTTGTGCGTCCAATAGGTGTGTTTGTGGCAATGGATGATCAATTAGGTCATTTTAGTCCTCCCTAGGCATATTCTTGTCCAATTAGGGTTTTTAACCAATCTTGTGCATCCAATAGGTGTGTTTGTGTCATTGGATGATCAATTAGGTCATTTTCGTCCTCCCTAGGCTTATTCTTGTCCAATTAGGGTTTTTAACCGATCTTGTGCATCCAATAGGTGTGTTTGTGTCATTGGATGATCAATTAGGTCATTTTCGTCCTCCCTAGGCATATTCTTGTCCAATTAGGGTTTTTAACCAATCTTGTGCATCCAATAGGTGTGTTTGTGTCATTGGATGATCAATTGGGTCATTTTGGTCCTCCCTAGGCTTATTCTTATCCAATTAGGATTTTTAACCAATCTTGTGCTTCCAATAAGTTGAGTTGTGTCATTGGATTAACATTTAGGTCATTTTCGTCCTCCCTAGGCTTATTCTTGTCCAATTAGGGTTTTTAACCAATCTTGTGCATCCAATAGGTGTGTTTGTGTCATTGGATGATCAATTAGGTCATTATCGTTCTCCATAGGCTTATTCTTGTCCAATTAGGGTTTTTAACCAATCTTGTGCATCCAATAAGTTGAGTTGTGTCATTGGATTAACATTTAGGTCATTTTCGTCCTCCCTAGGCTTATTCTTGTCCAATTAGGGTTTTTAACCAATCTTGTGCATCCAATACGTTCATTTGTGTCATTGGATTAACATTTTAGGTCATTTTCGTCCTCCATAGGCATATTCTTGTCCAATTTGAGTTTTAGACCAATCTTGTGCATCCAATAGGTGTGTTTGTGTCATTGGATGATCAATTAGGTCATTTTCGTCCTCCCTAGGCATATTCTTGTCCAATTAGGGTTTTTAACCAATCTTGTGCATCCAATAGGTGTGTTTGTGTCATTGGATGATCAATTAGGTCATTTTAGTCCTCCCTAGGCTTATTCTTATCCAATTAGGGTTTTTAACCAATCTTGTGCTCCCAATAAGTTGAGTTGTGTCATTGGATTAACATTTAGGTCATTTTCGTCCTCCCTAGGCTTATTCTTGTCCAATTAGGGTTTTTAACCAATCTTGTGCATCCAATACGTTCATTTGTGTCATTGGATTAACATTTAGGTCATTTTCGTCCTCCCTAGGCATATTCTTGTCCAATTAGGGTTTTTAACCGATCTTGTGCATCCAATAGGTGTGTTTGTGTCTTTGGATGATCAATTAGGTTATTTTCGTCCTCCCTAGGCTTATTCTTGTCCAATTAGGGTTTTTAACTAATCTTGTGCATCCAATAAGTTCATTTGTGTCATTGGATGATCAATTAGGTCATTTTCGTCCTCCCTAGGCTTATTCTTGTCCAATTAGGGTTTTTAACCGATCTTGTGCTCCAATAGGTGTGTTTGTGTCATTGGATGATCAATTAGGTCATTTTCGTCCTCCCTAGGCATATTCTTGTCCAATTAGGGTTTTTAACCAATCTTGTGCATCCAATAGGTGTGTTTGTGTCATTGGATGATCAATTAGGTCATTTTCGTCCTCCCTAGGCTTATTCTTGTCCAATTAGGGTTTTTAACCAATCTTGTGCATCCAATAAGTTCATTAGTGTCATTGGATGATCACTAAGGTCATTTTCGTCCTCCCTATGCATGTTCTTGTCCAACTAGGGTTTTTAACCAATCTTGTGCATCCAATAGGTGTGTTTGTGTCATTGGATGATCAATTAGGTCATTTTCGTCCTCCCTAGGCTTATTCTTGTCCAATTAGGGTTTTTAACCAATCTTGTGCATCCAATAAGTTCATTTGTGTCATTGGATTAACATTCAGCTCATTTTCGTCCTCCCTAGGCATATTCTTGTCCAATTAGGGTTTTTAACCAATCTTGTGCATCCAATAGGTGTGTTTGTGTCATTGGATGATCAATTAGGTTATTTTCGTCCTCCCTAGGCTTATTCTTGTCCAATTAGGGTTTTTAACCAATCTTGTGCATCCAATAAGTTGAGCTGTGTCATTGGATTAACATTTAGGTCATTTTCGTCCTCCCTAGGCTTATTCTTGTCCAATTAGGGTTTTTAACCAATCTTGTGCATCCAATAAGTTCATTTGTGTCATTGGCTTAACATTTATGTCATTTTCCTCCTCCCTAGGCATATTCTTGTCCAATTAGGGTTTTTAACCAATCTTGTGCATCCAATAGGTGTGTTTGTGTCATTGGATGATCAATTAGGTAATTTTCGTCCTCCCTAGGCTTATTCTGGTCCAATTAGGGTTTTTAACCAATCTGTTGCATCCAATAGGTGTGTTTGTGTCATTGGATGATCAATTAGGTCATTTTCGTCCTCCCTAGGCATATTCTTGTCCAATTAGGGTTTTTAACCAATCTTGTGCATCCAATAGGTGTGTTTGTGTCATTGGATGATCAATTAGGTAATTTTCGTCCTCCCTAGGCTTATTCTTGTCCAATTAGGGTTTTTAACCAATCTTGTGCATCTAATAGGTGTGTTTGTGTCATTGGATGATCAATTAAGTCATTTTCGTCCTCCCTATGCTTATTCTTGTCCAATTAGGGTTTTTAACCAATCTTGTGCATCTGATAAGTTTGTTTGTGTCATTGAATTAATATTTAGGTCATTTTCGTCCTCCCTAGGCATATTCTTGTCCAATTAGGATTTTTAACCAATCTTGTGCATCCAATAGGTGTGTTTGTGTCATTGGATGATCAATTAGGTCATTTTCGTCCTCCCTAGGCATATTCTTGTCCAATTAGGGTTTTTAACCAATCTTGTGCATCCAATAGGTGTGTTTGTGTCATTGGATGATCAATTAGGTTATTTTCGTCCTCCCTAGGCATATTCTTTTCCAAATAGGGTTTTTAACTAATCTTGTGCATCCAATACGTTCATTTGTGTCATTGGATGATCAATTAGGTCATTTTCGTCCTCCCTAGGCATATTCTTGTCCAATTAGGGTTTTTAACCAATCTTGTGCATCCAATAGGTGTGTTTGTGTCATTGGATGATCAATTAGGTCATTTTCGTCCTCCCTAGGCTTATTCTTGTCCAATTAGGGTTTTTAACCAATCTTGTGCTTCCAATAAGTTGAGTTGTGTCATTGGATTAACATTTAGGTCATTTTCGTCCTCCCTAGGCTTATTCTTGTCCAATTAGGGTTTTTAACCAATCTTTTGCATCCAATACGTTCATTTGTGTCATTGGATTAACATTTAGGTCATTTTCGTCCTCCTTAGCCATATTCTTGTCCAATTAGAGTTTTAGACCAATCTTGTGCATCCAATAGGTGTGTTTGTGTCATTGGATGATCAATTAGGTTATTTTCGTCCTCCCTAGGCTTATTCTTGTCCAATTAGGGTTTTTAACTAATCTTGTGCATCCAATAAGTTCATTTGTGTCATTCGAAGATCAATTAGATCATTTTCGTCCTCCCTAGGCATATTCTTGTCCAATTATTGTTTTTAACCAATCTTGTGCATCCAATAGGTGTGTTTGTGTCATTGGATGATCAATTAGGTCATTTTCGTCCTCCCTAGGCTTATTCTTGTCCAATTAGGGTTTTTAACCAATCTTGTGCATCCAATAGGTGTGTTTGTGTCATTGGATGATCAATTAGGTCATTTTCGTCCTCCCTAGGCATATTCTTGTCCAATTAGGGTTTTTAACGAATCTTGTGCATCCAATAGGTGTGTTTGTTTCATTGGATGATCAATTAGGTCATTTTCGTCCTCCCTAGGCATATTCTTGTCCAATTAGAGTTTTTAACCAATCTTGTGCATCCAATAGGTGTGTTTGTGTCATTGGATGATCAATTAGGTCATTTTCGTCCTCCCTAGGCATATTCTTGTCCAATTAGGGTTTTTAACGAATTTTGTGCATCCAATAGATGTGTTTGTTTCATTGGATGATCAATTAGGTCATTTTCGTCCTCCCAAGGCTTATTCTTGTCCAATTAGGGTTTTTAACCAATCTTGTGCATCCAATAGGTGTGTTTGTGTTATTGGATGATCAATTAGGTCATTTACTTCCTCCCTAGGCTTATTCTTGTCCAAATAGGGTTTTTAACCAATCTTGTGCATCCAATAACTTTGTTTGTGTCATTGAATTAATATTTAGGTCATTTTCGTCCTCCCTAAGCATATTCTTGTCCAATTAGGGTTTTTAACCAATCTTGTGCATCCAATAGGTGTGTTTGTGTCATTGGATGATCAATTAGGTCATTTTCGTCCTCCCTAGGCATATTCTTGTCCAATTAGGGTTTTTAACCAATCTTGTGCGTCCAATAGGTGTGTTTGTGTCATTGGATGATCAATTAGGTCATTTTCGTCCTCCCTAGGCTTATTCTTGTCCAATTA
>JBBPBR010000366.1:160027-190179 GCA_037974775.1 Cicer pinnatifidum
ATTCTTGTCCAATTAGGGTTTTTAACCGATCTTGTGCATCCAATAGGTGTGTTTGTGTCATTGGATGATCAATTAGGTCATTTTCGTCCTCCCTAGGCATATTCTTGTCCAATTAGGGTTTTTAACCAATCTTGTGCATCCAATAGGTGTGTTTGTGTCATTGGATGATCAATTAGGTCATTTTCGTCCTCCCTAGGCTTATTCTTATCCAATTAGGGTTTTTAACCAATCTTGTGCTTCCAATAAGTTGAGTTGTGTCATTGGATTAACATTTAGGTCATTTTCGTCCTCCCTAGGCTTATTCTTGTCCAATTAGGGTTTTTAACCAATCTTGTGCATCCAATACGTTCATTTGTGTCATTGGATTAACATTTAGGTCATTTTCGTCCTCCTTACGCATATTCTTGTCCAATTAGAGTTTTAGACCAATCTTGTGCATCCAATAGGTGTGTTTGTGTCATTGGATGATCAATTAGGTTATTTTCGTCCTCCCTAGGCTTATTCTTGTCCAATTAGGGTTTTTAACTAATCTTGTGCATCCAATAAGTTCATTTGTGTCATTCGAAGATCAATTAGGTCATTTTCGTCCTCCCTAGGCATATTCTTGTCCAATTAGGGTTTTTAACCAATCTTGTGCATCCAATAGGTGTGTTTGTGTCATTGGATGATCAATTAGGTCATTTTCGTCCTCCCTAGGCTTATTCTTATCCAATTACGGTTTTTAACCAATCTTGTGCTTCCAATAAGTTGAGTTGTGTCATTGGATTAACATTTAGTTTATTTTCGTCCTCCCTAGGCTTATTCTTGTCCAATTAGGGTTTTTAACCAATCTTGTGCATCCAATACGTTCATTTGTGTCATTGGATTAACATTTAGGTCATTTTCGTCCTCCTTAGGCATATTCTTGTCCAATTAGAGTTTTAGACCAATCTTGTGCATCCAATAGGTGTGTTTGTGTCATTGGATGATCAATTAGGTTATTTTCGTCCTCCCTAGGCTTAATCTTGTCCAATTAGGGTTTTAACTAATCTTGTGCATCCAATAAGTTCATTTATGTCATACGAAGATCAATTAGGTCATTTTCGTCCTCCCTAGGTATATTCTTGTCCAATTAGGGTTTTTAACCAATCTTGTGCATCCAATACGTGTGTTTGTCTCATTGGATGATCTATTAGGTCATTTTCGTTCTCCCTAGGCTTATTCTTGTCCAATTAGGGTTTTTAACCAATCTTGTGCATCCAATAGGTGTGTTTGTGTCATTGGATGATCAATTAGGTCATTTTCGTCCTCCCTACGCATATTCTTGTCCAATTAGGGTTTTTAACGAATTTTGTGCATCCAATAGATGTGTTTGTTTCATTGGATGATCAATTAGGTCATTTTCGTCCTCCCAAGGCTTATTCTTGTCCAATTAGGGTTTTTAACCAATCTTGTGCATCCAATAGGTGTGTTTGTGTTATTGGATGATCAATTAGGTCATTTACGTCCTCCCTAGGCTTATTCTTGTCAAATTAGGGTTTTTAACCAATCTTGTGCATCCAATAACTTTGTTTGTGTCATTGAATTAATATTTAGGTCATTTTCGTCCTCCCTAGGCATATTCTTGTCCAATTAGGGTTTTTAACCAATCTTGTGCATCCAATAGGTGTGTTTGTGTCATTGGATGATCAATTAGGTCATTTTCGTCCTCCCTAGGCTTATTCTTGTCCAATTAGGGTTTTTAACCGATCTTGTGCATCCAATAGGTGTGTTTGTGTCATTGGATGATCAATTAGGTCATTTTCGTCCTCCCTAGGCATATTCTTGTCCAATTAGGGTTTTTATCCAATCTTGTGCATCCAATAGCTGTGTTTGTGTCATTGGATGATCAATTAGGTCATTTTCGTCCTCCCTAGGCATATTCTTGTCCAATTAGGGTTTTTAACCAATCTTGTGCTTCCAATAGGCGTGTTTGAGTCATTGGATGATCAATTAGGTCATTTTCGTCCTCCCTAGGCATATTCTTGTCCAATTAGGGTTTTTAACCAATCTTGTGCATCCAATAGGTGTGTTTGTGTCATTGGATGATCAATTAGGTCATTTTCGTCGTCCCAAGGCTTATTCTTGTCCAATTAGGGTTTTTAACCAATCTTGTGCATCCGATAAGTTTGTTTATGTCATTGCTTTAATATTTAGGTCATTTTCGTCCTCCTTAGGCATATTCTTGTCCAATTAGGGTTTTTAACCAATCTTGTGCATCCAATAGGTGTGTTTGTGTCATTGGATGATCAATTAGGTCATTTTCGTCCTCCCTAGGCTTATTCTTGTCCAATTAGGGTTTTTAACCGATCTTGTGCATCCAATAGGTGTGTTTGTGTCATTGGATGATCAATTAGGTCATTTTCGTCCTCCCTAGGCATATTCTTGTCCAATTAGGGTTTTTAACCAATCTTGTGCATCCAATAGGTGTGTTTGTGTCATTGGATGATCAATTGGGTCATTTTGGTCCTCCCTAGGCTTATTCTTATCCAATTAGGATTTTTAACCAATCTTGTGCTTCCAATAAGTTGAGTTGTGTCATTGGATTAACATTTAGGTCATTTTCGTCCTCCCTAGGCTTATTCTTGTCCAATTAGGGTTTTTAACCAATCTTGTGCATCCAATAGGTGTGTTTGTGTCATTGGATGATCAATTAGGTCATTTTCGTCCTCCCTAGGCTTATTCTTGTCCAATTAGGGTTTTTAACCGATCTTGTGCATCCAATAGGTGTGTTTGTGTCATTGGATGATCAATTAGGTCATTTTCGTCCTCCCTTTGCATATTCTTGTCCAATTAGGGTTTTTAACCAATCTTGTGCATCCAATAGGCGTGTTTGTGTCATTGGATGATCAATTAGGTCATTTTCGTCCTCCATAGGCTTATTCTTGTCCAATTAGGGTTTTTAACCAATCTTGTGCATCCAATAAGTTGAGTTGTGTCATTGGATTAACATTTAGGTCATTTTCTTGCTCCCTAGGCTTTTTTTCTTGTCCAATTAGGGTTTTTAACCAATCTTGTGCATCCAATAAGTTCATTTGTGTCATTGGATTAACATTTAGGTCATTTTCGTCCTCCCTAGGCATATTCTTGTCCAATTAGGGTTTTTAACCAATCTTGTGCATCCAATAGGTGTGTTTGTGTCATTGGATGATCAATTAGGTCATTTTCGTCCTCCCTAGGCTTATTCTTGTCCAATTAGGGTTTTTAACCAATCTTGTGCATCCAATAGGTGTGTTTGTGTCATTGGATGATCAATTAGGTCATTTTCGTCCTCCCTAGGCTTATTCTTGTCCAATTAGGGTTTTTAACCAATCTTGTGCTTCCAATAAGTTGAGTAGTGTCATTGGATTAACATTTAGGTCATTTTTGTCCTCCCTTGGTTTATTCTTGTCCAATTAGGGTTTTTAACCAATCTTGTGCATCCAATAAGTTTGTTTGTGTCATTGGATTATCAATTAGGTCATTTTCGTCCTCCCTAGGCTTATTTTTGTCCAATTAGGGTTTTTAACCAATCTTGTGCATCCAATAAGTTTGTTTGTGTCATTGAATTAATATTTAGGTCATTTTCGTCCTCCCTAGGCATATTCTTGTCCAATTAGGGTTTTTAGCCAATCTTGTGCCTCCAATAGGTGTGTTTGTGTCATTGGATGATCAATTAGGTCATTTTCGTCCTCCCTAGTCTTATTCTTGTCCAATTAGGGTTTTTAACCAATCTTGTGCATCCAATAACTTTGTTTGTGTCATTGAATTAATATTTAGGTCATTTTCGTCCTCCCTAGGCATATTCTTGTCCAATTAGGGTTTTTAACCAATCTTGTGCATCCAATAGGTGTGTTTGTGTCATTGGATGATCAATTAGGTCATTTTCCTCCTCCCTAGTCTTGTTCTTGTCCAATTAGGGTTTTTAACCAATCTTGTGCATCCAATAACTTTGTTTGTGTCATTGAATTAATATTTAGGTCATTTTCGTCCTCCCTAGGCATATTCTTGTCCAATTAGGGTTTTTAACCAATCTTGTGCATCCAATAGGTGTGTTTGTGTCATTGGATGATCAATTAGGTCATTTTCGTCCTCCCTAGGCTTATTCTTGTCCAATTAGGGTTTTTAACCAATCTTGTGCATCCAATAGGTGTGTTTGTGTCATTGGATCATCAATTAGGTCATTTTCGTCCTCCCTAGGCAAATTCTTGTCCAATTAGGGTTTTTAACCAATCTTGTGCATCCAATAGGTGTGTTTGTGTCATTGGATGATCAATTAGGTCATTTTCGTCCTCCTTAGGCATATACTTGACCAATTAGGGTTTTTAACCAATCTTGTGCATCCAATAGGTGTGTTTGTGTCATTGGATGATCAATTAGGTCATTTTCGTCCTCCATAGGCTTATTTTTGTCCAACTAGGGTTTTTAACCAATCTTGTGCATCCAATAAGTTCATTTGTGTCATTGGATGATCAATTAGGTCATTTTCGTCCTCCCTAGGCATATTCTTGTCCAATTAGGATTTTTAACCAATCTTGTGAATCCAATAGGTCTGTTTGTGTCATTGGATGATCAATTAGGTCATTTTCGTCCTCCCTAGGCACATTCTTGTGCAATTAGGGTTTTTAACCAATCTAGTGCATCCAATACGTTTGTTTGTGTCATTGGATGATCAATTAGGTCATTTTCGTCCTCCCTAGGCTTATTCTTGTCCAATTAGGGTTTTTAACCAATCTTGTGCATCCAATAAGTTCATTTGTGTCATTGGATTAACATTTAGGTCATTTTCGTTCTCCGTAGGCATATTCTTGTCCAATTAGAGTTTTAGACCAATCTTGTGCATCCAATAGGTGTGTTTGTGTCATTGGATGATCAATTAGGTTATTTTCGTCCTCCCTAGGCTTATTCTTGTCCAATTAGGGTTTTTAACTAATCTTGTGCATCCAATAAGTTCATTTGTGTCATTGGATGATCAATTAGGTCATTTTCGTACTCCCTAGGCATATTCTTGTCCAATTAGGGTTTTTAACCAATCTTGTGCATCCAATAGTTTTGTTTGTGTCATTGGATGATCAATTAGGTCATTTTCGTCCTCCCTAGGCTTATTCTTGTCCAATTAGGGTTTTTAACCAATCTTGTGCATCCAATAAGTTCATTTGTGTCATTGGATTAACATTTAGGTCATTTTCGTCCACCCTAGGCATATTATTGTCCAATTAGGATTTTTAACCAATCTTGTGTATCCAATAGGTGTGTTTGTGTCATTGGATGGTCAATTAGGTCATTTTCGTCCTCCCTAGGCTTATTCTTGTCCAATTAGGGTTTTTAACCAATCTTGTGCATCCAATAGGTGTGTTTGTGTCATTGGATGATCAATTAGGTCATTTTCGTCCTCCCTAGGCTTATTCTTGTCCAATTAGGGTTTTTAACCAATCTTGTGCATCCAATAGGTGTGTTTGTGTCATTGGATGATCAATTAGGTCATTTTCGTCCTCCCTAGGCTTATTCTTGTCCAATTAGGGTTTTTAACCAATCTTGTGCATCCAATAGGTGTGTTTGTGTCATTGGATGATCAATTAGGTCATTTTCATCATCCCAAGGCTTATTCTTGTCCAATTAGGGTTTTTAACCAATCTTGTGCATCCAATAACTTTGTTTGTGTCATTGAATTAATATTTAGGTCATTTTCGTCCTCCTTAGGCATATTCTTGTCGAATTAGGGTTTTTAACCAATCTTGTGAATCCAATCGGTGTGTTTCTGTCATTGGATGATCAATTAGGTCATTTTCGTCCTCCCTAGGCTTATTCTTGTCCAATTAGGGTTTTTAACCAATCTTGTGCATCCAATAGGTGTGTTTGTGTCATTGGATGATCAATTAGGTCATTTTCGTCCTCCCTAGGCTTATTCTTGTCCAATTAGGGTTTTTAACCAATCTTGTGCATCCAATAGGTGTGTTTGTGTCATTGGATGATCAATTAGGTCATTTTCGTCCTCCCTAGGCTTATTCTTGTCCAATTAGGGTTTTTAACTAATCTTGTGCATCCAATAGGTGTGTTTGTGTCATTGGATGATCAATTAGGTCATTTTTATCCTCCCTAGGCTTATTCTTGTCCAATTAGGGTTTTTAACCAATCTTGTGCATCCAATAGGTGTGTTTGTGTCATTGGATGATCAATTAGGTCATTTTCGTCCTCCCTAGGCTTATTCTTGTCGAATTAGGGTTTTTAACCGATCTTGTGCATCCAATAGGTGTGTTTGTGTCATTGGATGATCAATTAGGTCATTTTCGTCCTCTCTAGGCATATTCTTGTCCAATTAGGGTTTTTAACCAATCTTGTGCATCCAATAGGTGTGTTTGTGTCATTGGATGATCAATTAGGTCATCTTCGTCCTCCCTAGGCTTATTCTTGCCCAATTAGGGTTTTTAACCAATCTTGTGCATCCAATAAGTTCATTTGTGTCATTGGATTAACATTTAGGTCATTTTCGTCCTCCATAGGCATATTCTTGTCAAATTAGAGTTTTAGACCAATCTTGTGCATCCAATAGGTTTGTTTGTGTCATTGGATGATCAATTAGGTTATTTTCGTCCTCCCTAGGCTTATTCTGGTCCAATTAGGGTTTTTAACTAATCTTGTGCATCCAATAAGTTCATTTGTGTCATTGGATGATCAATTAGGTCATTTTCGTCCTCTCTAGGCATATTCTTGTCCAATTAGGGTTTTTAACCAATCTTGTGCATCCAATAAGTTCATTTGTGTCATTGGATGATCAATTAGGTCATTTTCGTCCTCTCTAGGCATATTCTTGTCCAATTAGGGTTTTTAACCAATCTTGTGCATCCAATAGGTGTGTTTGTGTCATTGGATGATCAATTAGGTCATTTTCGTCCTCCCTAGGCTTATTCTTGTCCAATTAGGGTTTTTAACCGATCTTGTGCATCCAATAGGTGTGTTTGTGTCATTGGATGATCAATTAGGTCATTTTCGTCCTCCCTAGGCTTATTCTTATCCAATTAGGGTTTTTAACCAATCTTGTGCTTCCAATAAGTTGAGTTGTGTCATTGGATTAACATTTAGGTCATTTTCGTCCTCCCTAGCCTTATTCTTGTCCAATTAGGGTTTTTAACCAATCTTGTGCATCCAATACGTTCATTTGTGTCATTGGATTAACATTTAGGTCATTTTCGTCCTCCTTAGGCATATTCTTGTCCAATTAGAGTTTTAGACCAATCTTGTGCATCCAATAGGTGTGTTTGTGTCATTGGATGATCAACTAGGTTATTTTCGTCCTCCCTAGGCTTATTCTTGTCCAATTAGGGTTTTTAACTAATCTTGTGCATCCAATAAGTTCATTTGTGTCATTCGAATATCAATTAGGTCATTTTCGTCCTCCCTAGGCATATTCTTGTCCAATTAGGATTTTTAACCAATCTTGTGCATCCAATATTGTGTTTGTGTCATTGGATGATCAATTAGGTCATTTTCGTCCTCCCTAGGCTTATTCTTGTCCAATTACGGTTTTTAACCGATCTTGTGCATCCAATAGGTGTGTTTGTGTTATTGGATGATCAATTAGGTCTTTTTCGTCCTCCCTAGGCATATTCTTGTCCAATTAGGGTTTTTAACCAATCTTGTGCATCCAATAGGTGTGTTTGTGTCATTGGATGATCAATTAGGTCATTTTCGTCCTCCCTAGGCTTATTCTTATCCAATTAGGGTTTTTAACCAATCTTGTGCTTCCAATAAGTTGAGTTGTGTCATTGGATTAACATTTAGGTCATTTTCGTCCTCCCTAGGCTTATTCTTGTCCAATTAGGGTTTTTAACCATTCTTGTGCATCCAATACGTTCATTTGTTTCATTGGATTAACATTTAGGTCATTTTCGTCCTCCTTAGGGATATTCTTGTCCAATTAGAGTTTTAGACCAATCTTGTGCATCCGATAGGTGTGTTTGTGTCATTGGATGATCAATTAGGTTATTTTCGTCCTCCCTAGGCTTATTCTTGTCCAATTAGGGTTTTAACTAATCTTGTGCATCCAATAAGTTCATTTGTGTCATCCGAAGATCAATTAGGTCATTTTCGTCCTCCCTAGGCATATTCTTGTCCAATTAGGGTTTTTAACCAATCTTGTGCATCCAGTAGGTGTGTTTGTCTCATTGGATGATCTATTAGGTCATTTTCGTCCTCCCTAGGCTTATTCTTGTCCAATTAGGGTTTTTAACCGATCTTGTGCATCCAATAGGTGTGTTTGTGTCATTGGATGATCAATTAGGTCATTTTCGTCCTCCCTAGGCATATTCTTGTCCAATTAGGGTTTTTAACCAATCTTGTGCATCCAATAGGTGTGTTTGTGTCATTGGATGATCAATTAGGTCATTTTCGTCCTCCCTAGGCTTATTCTTGTCCAATTAGGGTTTTTAACCAATCTTGTGCATCCAATAAGTTTGTTTGTGTCATTGAATTAATATTTAGGTCATTTTCGTCCTCCCTAGTTATATTCTTGTCCAATTAGGGTTTTTAACCAATCTTGTGCATCCAATAAGTTCATTTGTGTCATTGGATTAACATTTAGGTCATTTTCGTCCTCCCTAGGCATATTCTTGTCCAATTAGGGTTTTTAACCAATCTTGTGCATCCAATAAGTTGAGTTGTGTTATTGGATTAACATTTAGGTCATTTTCGTCCTCCCTAGGCTTATTCTTGTCCAATTAGGGTTTTTAACCAATCTTGTGCATCCAATAACTTTGTTTGTGTCCTTGAATTAATATTTAGGTCATTTTCGTCCTCCCTAGGCATATTCTTGTCCAATTAGGGTTTTTACACCAATCTTGGGCTTCCAATAGGTGTGTTTGTGTCATTGGATGATCAATTAGGTCATTTTCGTCCTCCCTAGGCTTATTCTTGTCCAATTAGGGTTTTTAACCAATCTTGTGCATCCAATAGGTGTGTTTGTGTCATTGGATGATCAATTAGGTCATTTTCGTCCTCCCTAGGCTTATTCTTGTCCAATTAGGGTTTTTAACCAATCTTGTGCATCCAATAAGTTTGTTTGTGTCATTGAATTATATTTAGGACATTTTCGTCCTCCCTAGGCATATTCTTTTCCAATTAGGGTTTTTAACCAATCTTGTGCATCCAATAGGTGTGTTTGCGGCAATGGATGATCAATTAAGTCATTTTCGTCCTCCCTAGGCTTATTCTTGTCCAATTAGGGTTTTTAACCAATCTTGTGCATCCAATAGGTGTGTTTGTGTCATTGGATGATCAATTAGGTCATTTTCGTCCTCCCTAGGCTTATTCTTGTCCAATTAGGGTTTTTAACCAATCTTGTGCATCCAATACGTTCATTTGTGTCATTAGATTAACTTTTAGGTCATTTTCGTCCTCCCTAGGCATATTCTTGTCCAATTAGAGTTTTAGACCAATCTTGTGCATCCAATAGGTGTGTTTGTGTCATTGGATGATCAATTAGGTTATTTTCGTCCTCCCTAGGCTTATTCTTGTCCAATTAGGGTTTTTAACTAATCTTGTGCATCCAATAAGTTCATTTGTGTCATTGGATGATCAATTTGGTCATTTTAGTCCTCCATAGGCATATTCTTGTCCAATTAGGGTTTTTAACCAATCTTGTGCATCCAATAGGTGTGTTTGTGTCATTGGATGATCAATTAGGTAATTTTCGTCCTCCCTAGGCTTATTCTTGTCCAATTAGGGTTTTTTAACCAATCTTGTACATCTAATAAGTTCATTTGTGTCATTGGATTAACATTTAGGTCATTTTCGTCCTCCCTAGGCATATTCTTGTCCAATTAGGGTTTTTAACCAATCTTGTGCATCCAATAGGTGTGTTTGTATCATTGGATGATCAATTAGGTCATTTTCGTCCTCCCTAGGCTTATTCTTGTCCAATTAGGGTTTTTAACCAATCTTGTGCATCCAACAAGTTTGTTTATGTCATTGAATTAATATTCAGGTCATTTTCGTCCTCCCTAGGCATATTCTTGTCCAATTAGGGTTTTTAACCAATCTTGTGCATCCAATAGGTGTGTTTGTGTCATTGGATGATCAATTAGGTCATTTTCGTCCTCCCTAGGCTTATTCTTGTCCAATTAGGGTTTTTAACCAATCTTGTGCATCCAATAGGTGTGTTTGTGTCATTGGATGATCAATTAGGTCATTTTCGTCCTCCCTAGGCTTATTCTTGTCCAATTAGGGTTTTTAACTAATCTTGTGCATCCAATAAGTTCATTTGTGTCATTCGAAGATCAATTAGGTCATTTTCGTCCTCCCTAGGCATATTCTTGTCCAATTAGGGTTTTTATCCAATCTTGTGCATCCAATAGGTGTGTTTGTGTCATTGGATGATCAATTAGGTTATTTTCGTCTTCCCTAGGCATATTCTTGTCCAATTAGGGTTTTTAACTAATCTTGTGCATCCAATACGTTCATTTGTGTCATTGGATGATCAATTATGTCATTTTCGTCCTCCCTAGGCATATTCTTGTCCAATTAGGGTTTTTAACCAATCTTGTGCATCCAATAGGTGTGTTTGTGTCATTGGATGATCAATTAGGTCATTTTCGTCCTCCCTAGGCTTATTCTTATCCAATTAGGGTTTTTAACCAATCTTGTGCTTCCAATAAGTTGAGTTGTGTCATTGGATTAACATTTAGGTCATTTTCGTCCTCCCTAGACTTATTCTTGTCCAATTAGGGTTTTTAACCAATCTTGTGCATCCAATACGTTCATTTGTGTCATTGGATTAACATTTAGGTCATTTTCGTCCTCCTTAGGGATATTCTTGTCCAATTAGAGTTTTAGACCAATCTTGTGCATCCAATAGGTGTGTTTGTGTCATTGGATGATCAATTAGGTTATTTTCGTCCTCCCTAGGCTTAATCTTGTCCAATTAGGGTTTTAACTAATCTTGTGCATCCAATAAGTTCATTTATGTCATTCGAAGATCAATTAGGTCATTTTCGTTCTCCCTAGGTATATTCTTGTCCAATTAGGGTTTTTAACCAATCTTGTGCATCCAATACGTGTGTTTGTCTCATTGGATGATCTATTAGGTCATTTTCGTTCTCCCTAGGCTTATTCTTGTCCAATTAGGGTTTTTAACTAATCTTGTGCATCCAATAAGTTCATTTGTGTCATTCGAATATCAATTTGGTCATTTTCGTCCTCCCTAGGCATATTCTTGTCCAATTAGGGTTTTTAACCAATCTTGTGCATCCAATAGGTGTGTTTGTGTCATTGGATGATCAATTAGGTCATTTTCGTCCTCCCTAGGCTTATTCTTGTCCAATTAGGGTTTTTAACCGATCTTGTGCATCCAATAGGTGTGTTTGTGTCATTGGATGATCAATTAGGTCATTTTCGTCCTCCCTAGGCATATTCTTGTCCAATTAGTGTTTTTAACCAATCTTGTGCATCCAATAGGTGTGTTTGTGTCATTGGATAATTAATTAGGTCATTTTCGTCCTCCCTAGGCTTATTCTTATCCAATTAGGGTTTTTAACCAATCTTGTGCTTCCAATAAGTTGAGTTGTGTCATTGGATTAACATTTAGGTCATTTTCGTCCTCCCTAGGCTTATTCTTGTCCAATTAGCGTTTTTAACCAATCTTGTGCATCCAATTCGTTCATTTGTGTCATTGGATTAACATTTAGGTCATTTTCGTCCTCCTTAGGCATATTCTTGTCCAATTAGAGTTTTAGACCAATCTTGTGCATCCAATAGGTGTGTTTGTGTCATTGGATGATCAATTAGGTTATTTTCGTCCTCCCTAGGCTTATTCTTGTCCAATTAGGGTTTTTAACTAATCTTGTGCATCCAATAAGTTCATTTGTGTCATTCGAATATCAATTAGGTCATTTTCGTCCTCCCTAGGCATATTCTTGTCCAATTAGGGTTTTTAACCAATCTTGTGCATCCAATAGGTGTGTTTGTGTCATTGGATGATCAATAAGGTCATTTTCGTCCTCCCTAGTCTTATTCGTGTCCAATTAGGGTTTTTAACCGATCTTGTGCATCCAATAGGTGTGTTTGTGTCATTGGATGATCAATTAGGTCATTTTCGTCCTCCCTAGGCATATTCTTGTCCAATTAGGGTTTTTAACCAATCTTGTGCATCCAATAGGTGTGTTTGTGTCATTGGATGATCAATTAGGTCATTTTCGTCCTCCCTAGGCATATTCTTGTCCAATTAGGGTTTTTAACTAATCTTGTGCATCCAATACGTTCATTTTGTCATTGGATGATCAATTAGGTCATTCTCGTCCTCCCTAGGCATATTCTTGTCCAATTAGGGTTTTAAACCAATCTTGTGCATCCAATAGGTGTGTTTGTGTCATTGGATGATCAATTAGGTCATTTTCGTCCTCCCTAGGCTTATTCTTGTCCAATTAGGGTTTTTAACCGATCATGTGCATCCAATAGGTGTGTTTGTGTCATTGGATGATCAATTAGGTCATTTACGTCCTCCCTAGGCTTATTCTTGTCCAATTAGGGTTTTTAACCAATCTTGTGCATCCAATAACTTTGTTTGTGTCATTGAATTAATATTTAGGTCATTTTCGTCCTCCCTAGGCATATTCTTGTCCAATTAGGGTTTTTAACCAATCTTGTGCATCCAATAGGTGTGTTTGTGTCATTGGATGATCAATTAGGTTATTTTAGTTCTCCCTAGGCTTATTCTTGTCCAATTAGGGTTTTTAACCAATCTTGTACATCTAATAAGTTCATTTGTGTCATTGGATTAACATATAGGTCATTTTCGTCCTCCCTAGGCATATTCGTGTCCAATTAGGGTTTTTAACCAATCTTGTGCATCCAATAGGTGTGTTTGTGTCATTGGATGATCAATTAGGTCATTTTCGTCCTCCCTAGGCTTATTCTTGTCCAATTAGGGTTTTTAACCAATCTTGTACATCTAATAAGTTCATTTGTGTCATTGGAATAACATTTAGGTCATTTTCGTCCTCCCTAGGCATATTCTTGTCCAATTAGGGTTTTTAACCAATCTTGTGCATCCAATAGGTGTGTTTATGTCATTGGATGATCAATTAGGTTATTTTCGTTCTCCCTAGGCTTATTCTTGTAAAGTTAGGGTTTTTAACCAATCTTGTAAATCTAATAAGTTCATTTGTGTCATTGGATTAACATATAGGTCATTTTCGTCCTCCCTAGGCATATTCTTGTCCAATTAGGGTTTTTAACCAATCTTGTGCATCCAATAGGTGTGTTTGTGTCATTGGATGATCAATTAGGTCATTTTCGTCCTCCCTAGGCTTATTCTTGTCCAATTAGGGTTTTTAACCAATCTTGGGCATCCAATAACTTTGTTTGTGTCATTAAATTAATATTTAGGTCATTTTCGTCCTCCCTAGGCATATTCTTGTCCAATTAGGGTTTTTAACCAATCTTGTGCATCCAATAGGTGTGTTTGTGTCATTGGATGATCAATTAGGTCATTTTCGTCCTCCCTAGGCATATTCTTGTCCAATTAGGGTTTTTAACCAATCTTGTGCATCCAATAGGTGTGTTTGTGTCATTGGATGATCAATTAGGTTATTTTCTTCCTCCCTATGCATATTCTTGTCCAATTAGGGTTTTTAACTAATCGTGTGCATCCGATAAGTTCATTTGTGTCATTGGATGATCAATTAGGTCATTTTCGTCCTCCCTAGGCATATTCTTGTCCAATTAGGGTTTTTAACCAATCTTGTGCATCCAATAGGTGTGTTTGTGTCATTGGATGATCAATTAGGTCATTTTCGTCCTCCCTAGGCATATTCTTGTCCAATTAGGGTTTTTAACCAATCTTGTGCATCCAATAGGTGTGTTTGTGTCATTGGATGATCAATTAGGTCATTTTCGTCCTCCCTAGGCTTATTCTTGTCCAATTAGGGTTTTTAACCAATCTTGTGCATCCTATAGGTGTGGTTGTGTCATTGGATGATCAATTAGGTCATTTTCGTCCTCCCTATGCTTATTCTTGTCCAACTAGGGTTTTTAACCAATCTTGTGCATCCAATAAGTTTGTTTGTGTCATTGAATTAATATTTAGGTGACTTTCGTCCTCCCTAGGCATATTCTTGTCCAATTAGGGTTTTTAACCAATCTTGTGCATCCAATAGGTGTGTTTGTGTCATTGGATGATCAATTAGGTCATTTTCGTCCTCCCTAGGCATATTCTTGTCCAATTAGGGTTTTTAACCAATCTTGTGCATCCAATAGGTGTGTTTGTGTCATTGGATGACGAATTAGGTCATTTTCGTCCTCCCTAGGCATATTCTTGTCCAATTAGGGTTTTTAACCAATCTTGTGCATCCAATAGGTGTGTTTGTGTCATTGGATGATCAATTAGGTCATTTTCGTCCTCCCTAGGCTTATTCTTGTCCAATTAGGGTTTTTAACCAATCTTGTGCATCCAACAACTTTGTTTATGTCGTTGAATTAATATTTAGGTAATTTTCGTCCTCCCTAGGCATATTCTTGTCCAATTAGGGTTTTTAACCAATCTTGTGCATCCAATAGGTGTGTTTGTGTCATTGGATGATCAATTAGGTCATTTTCGTCCTCCCTAGGCATATTCTTGTCCAATTAGGGTTTTAACCAATCTTGTGCATCCAATAAGTTGAGTTGTGTCATTGGATTAACATTTATGTCATTTTCGTCCTCCCTAGGCTTATTCTTGTCCAATTAGGGTTTTTAACCAATCTTGTGCATCCAATAGGTGTGTTTGTATCATTGGATGATCAATTAGGTCATTTTCGTCCTCCCTAGGCTTATTCTTTCCAATTAGGGTTTTTAACCAATCTTGTGCATCCAATAAGTTGAGTTGTGTCATTGGATTAACATTTAGGTCATTTTCGTCCTCCCTAGGCTTATTCTTGTCCAATTAGGGTTTTTAACCAATCTTGTGCATCCAATAAGTTCATTTGTGTCATTGGATTAACATTTAGGTCATTTTGGTCCTCGCTAGGCATATTCTTGTCCAATTAGAGTTTTAGACCAATCTTGTGCATCCAATAGGTGTGTTTGTGTCATTGGATGATCAATTAGGTTATTATCGTCCTCCCTAGCCTTATTCTTGTCCATTTAGGGTTTTTAACTAATCTTGTGCATCCAATAAGTTCATTTGTGTCATTGGATGATCAATTAGGTCATTTTCGTCCTCCCTAGGCATATTCTTGTCCAATTAGGGTTTTTAACCAATCTTGTGCATCCAATAGGTGTGTTTGTGTCATTGGATGATCAATTAGGTCATTTTCGTCCTCCCTAGGCATATTCTTGTCCAATTAGGGTTTTTAACCAATCTTGTGCATCCAATAGGTGTGTTTGTGTCATTGGATGATCGATTAGGTCATTTTTGTCCTCCCTAGGCACATTCTTGTCCAATTAGGGTTTTTAACCAATCTTGTGCATCCAATAAGTTGAGTTGTGTCATTGGATTAACATTTAGGTCATTTTCGTCCTCCCTAGGCTTATACTTGTCCAATTAGGGTTTTTAACCAATCTTGTGCATCCGATAAGTTTGTTTGTGTCATTGAATTAATATTTAGGTCATTTTCGTCCTCCCTAGGCATATTCTTGTCCAATTAGGGTTTTTAACCAATCTTGTGCATCCAATAGGTGTGTTTGTGTCATTGGATGATCAATTAGGTCATTTTCGTCCTCCCTAGGCTTATTCTTGTCCAATTATGGTTTTTAACCAATCTTGTGCATCCAATAGGTGTGTTTGTGTCATTAGATGATCAATTAGGTCATTTTCGTCCACCCTAGGCATATTCTTGACGAATTAGGGTTTTTAACCAATCTTGTGCATCAAATAGGTGTGTTTGTGTCATTGGATGATCAATTAGGTCATTTTCGTCCTCCCTAGGCTTATTCTTGTCCAATTAGGGTTTTTAACCAATCTTGTGCATCCAATAGGTGTGTTTGTGTCATTGGATGATCAATTAGGTCATTTTCATCCTACCTAGACTTATTCTTGTCAAATTAGGGTTTTTAATCAATCTTGTGCATCCAATAACTTTGTTTGTGTCATTGAATTAATATTTAGGTCATTTTTGTCCTCCCAAGGCATATTCTTGTCCAATTAGGGTTTTTAACCAATCTTGTGCATCCAATAGGTGTGTTTGTGTCATTGGATGATCAATTAGGTTATTTTCGTCCATCCTAGGCTTACTCTTGTCCAATTAGGGTTTTTAACCAATGTTGTGCATCCCATAAGTTCATTTGTGTCATTGGATTAACATTTAGGTCATTTTCGTCCTCCTTAGACATATTCTTGTCCAATTAGGGTTTTTAACCAATCTTGTGCATCCAATAACTTTGTTTGTGTCATTGAATTAATATTTAGGTCATTTTCGTCCTCCCTAGGCATATTCTTGTCCAATTAGGGTTTTTAACCAATCTTGTGCATCCAGTAGGTGTGTTTGTGTCATTTGATGATCAATTAGGTCATTTTCGTCCTCCCTAGGCTTATTCTTGTCCAATTAGGGTTTTTAACCAGTCTTGTGCATCCAATAAGTTTGTTTGTTTCATTGAATTAACATTTATGTCATTTTCGTCCTCCCTAGGCATATTCTTGTCCAATTAGGGTTTTTAACCAATCTTGTGTATCCAATAGGTGTGTTTGTGTCATTGGATGATCAATTAGGTCATTTTCGTCCTCCCTAGGCTTATTCTTGTCCAATTAGGGTTTTTAACCAATCTTGTGCATCCAATAGGTGTGTTTGTGTCATTGGATGATCAATTAGGTCATTTTCGTCCTCCCTAGGCTTATTCTTGTCCAATTAGGGTTTTTAACCAATCTTGTGCATCCAATAACTTTGTTTGTGTCATTGAATTAATATTTAGGTCATTTTCGTCCTCCCTAGGAATATTCTTGTCCAATTAGGGTTTTTAACCAATCTTGTGCATCCAATAGGTGTGGTTGTGTCATTGGATGATCAATTAGGTCATTTTCGTCCTCCCTAGGCTTATTCTTGTCCAATTAGGGTTTTTAACCAATCTTTTGCATCCAATAGGTGTGTTTGTGTCATTGGATGATCAATTAGGTCATTTTCGTCCTCCCTAGGCTTATTCATGTCCAATTAGAGTTTTTAACCAATCTTGTGCATCCAATAACTTTGTTTGTGTCATTGAATTAATATTTAGGTCATTTTCGTCCTCCCTAGGCATATTCTTGTCCAATTAGGGTTTTTAACCGATCTTGTGCATCCAATAGGTGTGTTTGTGTCATTGGATGATCAATTAGGTCATTTTCGTCCTCCCTAGGCATATTCTTGTCCAATTAGGGTTTTTAACCAATCTTGTGCATCCAATAGGTGTGTTTGTGTCATTGGATAATCAATTAGGTCATTTTCGTCCTCCCTAGGCTTATTCTTATCCAATTAGGGTTTTTAACCAATCTTGTGCTTCCAATAAGTTAAGTTGTGTCATTGGATTAACATTTAGGTCATTTTCGTCCTCCCTAGGCTTATTCTTGTCCAATTAGGGTTTTTAAACAATCTTGTGCATCCAATACGTTCATTTGTGTCATTGGATTAACATTTAGGTCATTTTCGTCCTACTTAGGCATATTCTTGTCCAATTAGAGTTTTAGACCAATCTTGTGCATCCAATAGGTGTGTTTGTATCATTGGATGATCAATTAGGTTATTTTCGTCCTCCCTAGGCTTATTCTTGTCCAATTAGGGTTTTTAACTAATCTTGTGCATCCAATAAGTTCATTTGTGTCATTCGAATATCAATTAGGTCATTTTCGTCCTCCCTAGGCATATTCTTGTCCAATTAGGGTTTTTAACCAATCTTGTGCATCCAATAGGTGTGTTTGTGTCATTGGATGATCAATAAGGTCATTTTCGTCCTCCCTAGTCTTATTCTTGTCCTATTAGGGTTTTTAACCGATCTTGTGCATCCAATAGGTGTGTTTGTGTCATTGGATGATCAATTAGGTCATTTTCGTCCTCCCTAGGCATATTCTTGTCCAATTAGGGTTTTTAACCAATCTTGTGCATCCAATAGGTGTGTTTGTGTCATTGGATGATCAATTAGGTAATTTTCGTCCTCCCTAGGCTTATTCTTGTCCAATTAGGGTTTTTAACCAATCTTGTACATCTAATAAGTTCATTTGTGTCATTGGATTAACATTTAGGTCATTTTCGTCCTCCCTAGGCATATTCTTGTCCAATTAGGGTTTTTAACCAATCTTGTGCGTCCAATAGGTGTGTTTGTGTCATTGGATGATCAATTAGGTCATTTTCGTCCTCCATAGGCTTATTCTTGTCCAATTAGGGTTTTTAACCAATCTTGTGCATCCAATAAGTTGAGTTGTGTCATTGGATTAACATTTAGGTCATTTTCGTCCACCCTAGGCTTATTCATGTCCAATTAGGGTTTTTAACCAATCTTGTGCATCCAATAAGTTCATTTGTGTCATTGGATTAACATTTAGGTCATTTTCGTCCTCCCTAGGCATATTCTTGTCCAATTAGGGTTTTTAACCAATCTTGTGCATCCAATAGGTGTGTTTGTGTCATTGGATGATCAATTAGGTGATTTTCGTCCTCCCTCGGCTTATTCTTGTCCAATTAGGGGTTTTAACCAATCTTGTGGATCCAATAGGTGTGTTTGTGTCATTGGTTGACCAATTAGGTCATTTTCGTCCTCCCCAGGCATATTCTTGTCGAATTAGGGTTTTTAACCAATCTTGTGCATCCAATAGGTGTGTTTGTGGCAATGGATGATCAATTAGGTCATTTTCGTCCTCCCTAGGCTTATTCTTGTCCAATTAGGGTTTTTAACCAATCTTGTGCATCCAATAGGTGTGCTTGTGTCATTGGATGATCAATTAGGTCATTTTCGTCCTCCCTAGGCTTATTCTTGTCCAATTAGGGTTTTTATCGAATCTTGTGCATCCAATAAGTTCATTTGTGTCATTGGATTAACATTTAGGTCATTTTCTTCCTCCCTAGGCATATTCTTGTCCAATTAGGGTTTTTAACCAATCTTGTGCATCCAATAGGTGTGTTTGTGTCATTGGATGATCAATTAGGTTATTTTCGTCCTCCCTAGGCTTATTCTTGTCCAATTAGGGTTTTTAACTAATCTTGTGCATCCAATAAGTTGAGTTGTGTCATTGGATTAACATTTAGGTCATTTTCGTCCTCCCTAGGCATATTCTTGTCCAACTAGGGTTTTTAACCAATCTTGTGCATCCAATAAGTTCATTTGTGTCATTGGATGATCAATTAGGTCATTTTCGTCCTCCCTAGGCATATTCTTGTCCAACTAGGGTTTTTAACCAATCTTGTGCATCCAATAGGTGTGTTTGTGTCTTTGGATGATCAATTAGGTCATTTTCGTCCTCCCTAGGCTTATTCTTGTCCAATTAGGGTTTTTAACCAATCTTGTGCATCTAATAAGTTGAGTTTTGTCATTGGATTAACATTTAGGTCATTTTCGTCCTCCCTAGGCTTATTCTTGTCCAATTAGGGTTTTTAACCAATCTTGTGCATCCAATAGGTGAGTTTGTGGCAATGGATGATCAATTAGGTCATTTTCGTCCTCCCTAGGCTTATTCTTGTCCAATTAGGGTTTTTAACCAATCTTGTGCATCCAATAGGTGTGTTTGTGTCATTGGATGATCAATTAGGTCATTTTCCTCCTCCCTAGTCTTATTCTTGTCCAATTAGGGTTTTTAACTAATCTTGTGCATCCAATAAGTTCATTTGTGTCATTGGATTAACATTTAGGTCATTTTCGTCCTCCCTAGGCATATTCTTGTCCAATTAGGGTTTTTAACCAATCTTGTGCATCCAATAGGTGTGTTTGTGTCATTGGATGATCAATTAGGTCATTTTCGTCCTCCCTAGGCTTATTCTTGTCCAATTAGGGTTTTTAACCAATCTTGTGCATCCAATAAGTTGAGTTGTGTCATTGGATTAACATTTAGGTCATTTTCGTCCTCCCCAGGCATATTCTTGTCCAATTAGGGTTTATAACCAATCTTGTGCATCCAATAAGTTCATTTGTGTCATTGGATTAACATTATGTCATTTTCGTCCTCCCTAGGGATATTCTTGTCAAATTAGGGTTTTTAACCAATCTTGTACATCTAATAAGTTCATTTGTGTCATTGGATTAACATTTAGGTCATTTTCGTCCTCCCTAGGCATATTCTTGTCCAATTAGGGTTTTTAACCAATCTTGTGCATCCAATAGGTGTGTTTGTGTCATTGGATGATCAATTAGGTCATTTTCGTCCTCCCTAGGCTTATTCTTGTCCAATTAGGGTTTTTAACTAATCTTGTGCATCCAATAAGTTCATTTGTGTCATTCGAATATCAATTACGTCATTTTCGTCCTCCCTAGGCATATTCTTGTCCGATTAAGGTTTTTAACCAATCTTGTGCATCCAATAGGTGTGTTTGTGTCATTGGATGATCAATTAGGTCATTTTCGTCGTCCCTAGGCTTATTCTTGTCCAATTAGGGTTTTTAACCAATGGTGTGCATCCGATAAGTTTGTTTGTGTCATTGAATTAATATTTAGGTCATTTTCGTCCTCCTTAGGCATATTCTTGTCCAATTAGGGTTTTTAACCAATCCTCTGCATCCAATAGGTGTGTTTGTGTCATTGGATGATCAATTAGGTCATTTTCGTCCTCCCTAGGCATATTCTTGTCCAATTAAGGTTTTTAAGGAATCTTGTGCATCCAATAGGTGTGTTTGTGTCATTGGATGATCAATTAGGTCATTTTTGTCCTCCCTAGGCATATTCTTGTCCAATTCGGGTTTTTAACCAATCTTGTGCATCCAATAGGTGTGTTTGTGTCATTGGATGATCAATTAGGTCCTTTTCGTCCTCCCTAGGCATATTCTTGTCCAATTAGGGTTTTTAACCAATCTTGTGCATCCAATAGGTGTGTTTGTGTCATTGGATGATCAATTAGGTCATTTTCGTCCTCCCTAGGCTTATTCTTGTCCAATTAGGGTTTTTAAACAATCTTGTACATCTAATAAGTTCATTTGTGTCATTGGATTAACATTTAGGTCATTTTCGTCCTCCCTAGGCATATTCTTGTCCAATTAGGGTTTTTAACCAATCTTGTGCATCCAATAGGTGTGTTTGTGTCATTGGATGATCAATTATGTCATTTTGATCCTCCCTAGGCTTATTCTTGTCCAATTAGGGTTTTTAACCAAACTTGTGCATCCAATAAGTTCATTTGTGTCATTGGATTAACATTTAGGTCATTTTCGTCCTCCCTAGGCATATTCTTGTCCAATTAGGGTTTTTAACCAATCTTGTGCATCCAATAGGTGTGTTTGTGTCATTGGATGATCAATTAGGCAATTTTGATCCTCCCTATGCTTATTCTTGTCCAATTAGGTTTTTAAACCAATCTTGTGCATCCAATAGGTGTGTTTGTGTCATTGGATGATAATTTAGGTCATTTTCTTCCTCCCTAGGCTTATTCTTGTCCAATTAGGGTTTTTAACCAATCTTGTGCATCCAATAGGTGTGTTTGTGTCATTGGCTGATCAATTAGGTCATTTTCGCCCTCCCGAGGCTTATTCTCGACCAATTAAGGTTTTTAACCAATCTTGTGCATCCAATAGGTTCATTCGTGTCATTGGATTAACATTTAAGTCATTTTCGTCCTCCCTAGTCATATTCTTGTCCAATTAGGGTTTTTAACCAATCTTGTGCATCCAATATGTGTGTTTGTGTCATCGGATGATCAATTATGTCATTTTCGTCCTCCTTAGGCTTATTCTTGTCCAATTAGGGTTTTTAACCCATCTTGTGCATCCAATAGGTGTGTTTGTGTCATTGGATGATCAATTAGGTCATTTTGATCCTCCCTAGGCTTATTCTTGTCCAATTAGGGTTTTTAATCAATCTTGTGCATCCTATAAGTTCATTTGTGTCATTAAATTAACATTTAGGTGATTTTCGTCCTCCGTAGTCATATTCTTGTCCAATTAGGGTTTTTAACCAATCTTGTGCATCCAATAGGTGTGTTTGTGTCATTGGATGATAATTTAGGTCATTTTCTTTCTCCCTAGGCTTATTCTTGTCCAATTAGGGTTTTTAACCAATCTTGTGCATCCAATAGGTGTGTTTGTGTCATTGGATGATCAATTAGGTCATTTTCGTCCTCCCTAGGCTTATTCTTGTCCAATTCGGATTTTTAACCAATGTTGTGCATCCAATAGGTGTGTTTGTGTCATTGGATGATCAATTAGGTCATTTTCGTCCTCCCTAGGCATATTCTTTTCCAATTAGGGTTTTTAACCAATATTGTGCATCCAATAGGTGTGTTTGTGTCATTGGATGATCAATTAGGTCATTTTCGTCCTCCCTAGGCTTATTCTTGTCCAATTAGGGTTTTAACCAGTCTTGTGGATCCAATAGGTGTGTTTATGTCATTGGATGATCAATTAGGTCATTTTCTTCATCCCTAGGCTTATTCTTGTCCAATTAGGGTTTTTAAGGAATCTTGTGCATCCAATAAGTTCATTTGTGTCATTGAATTAACATTTAGGTCATTTTCGTCCTCCCTAGGCATATTCTTGTCCAATTAGGGTTTTTAACCAATCTTGTGCATCCAATAGGTGTGTTTGTGTCATTGGATGATCAATTAGGTCATTTTCGTCCTCCCTAGGCTTATTCTTGTCCAATTAGGGTTTTTAACCAATCTTGTGTATCCAATAACTTTGTTTGTGTCATTGAACTAATATTTAGGTCATTTTCGTCCTCCCTAGGCATATTCTTGTCCAATTAGGGTTTTTAACCAATCTTGTGCTACCAATAGGTGTGTTTGTGTCATTGGATGATCAATTAGGTCATTTTCGTCATCCCTAGGCTTATTCTTGTCCAATTAGGGTTTTTAACCAATCTTGTGCATCCAATATGTTTGTTTGTGTCATTGTATTAATATTTAGGTAATTTTCGTCCTCGCTAGGCATATTATTGTCGAATAAGGGGTTTTTAACCAATCTTGTGCATCCAATAGGTGTGTTTGTGTCATTGGATGATCAATTAGGTCATTTTTGTCCTCCCTAGGCTTATTCTTGTCCAATTAGGGTTTTTAACCAATCTTGTGCATCCAATAGGTGTGTTTGTGTCATTGGATGATCAATTAGGTCATTTTCGTCCTCCCTAGGCTTATTCTTGTCCAATTAGGGTTTTTAACCAATCTTGTGCATCCAATAGGTGTGTTTGTGTCATTGGATGATCAATTAGGTCATTTTAATCCTCCCTAGGCATATTATTGTCCAATTAGGGTTTTTAACCAATCTTTTGCATCCAATAAGTTTGTTTGTGTCATTGAATTAATATTTAGGTCATTTTCGTCCTCCCTAGGCATATTATTGTCCAATTAGGGTTTTTAACCAATCTTGTGCATCCAATAGGTGTGTTTGTGTCATTGGATGATCAATTAGGTCATTTTCGTCCTCCCTAGGCATATTCTTGTCCAATTAAGGTTTTTAACCAATCTTGTGCATCCAATAGGTGTGTTTGTGTCATTGGATGAAAATTAGGTCATTTTCGTCCTCCCTAGGCATATTCTTGTCCAATTAGGGTTTTTAACCAATCTTGTGCATCCAATAGGTGTGTTTGTGTCATTGGATGATCAATTAGGTCATTTTCGTCCTCCCTAGGCATATTCTTGTCCAATTAGGGTTTTTAACGAATCTTGTGCATCCAATAGATGTGTTTGTTTCATTGGATGATCAATTGGGTCATTTTCGTCCTCCCTAGGCTTATTCTTGTCCAATTAGGGTTTTTAACCAATCTTGTGCATCCAATAGGTGTGTTTGTGTTATTGGATGATCAATTAGGTCATTTACGTCCTCCCTAGGCTTATTCTTGTCCAATTAGGGTTTTTAACCAATCTTGTGCATCCAATAACTTTGTTTGTGTCATTGAATTAATATTTAGGTCATTTTCGTCCTCCCTAGGCATATTCTTGTCCAATTAGGGTTTTTAACCAATCTTGTGCATCCAAGACGTTCATTTGTGTCATTGGATGATCAATTAGGTCATTTTCGTCCTCCCTAGGCATATTCTTGTCCAATTAGGGTTTTTAACCAATCTTGTGCATCCAATAGGTGTGTTTGTGTCATTGGATGATCAATTAGGTCATTTTCGTCCTCCCTAGGCTTATTCTTGTCCAATTAGCGTTTTTAACCGATCTGGTGCATCCAATAGGTGTGTTTGTGTCGTTGGATGATCAATTAGGTCATTTTCGTCCTCCCTAGGCATATTCTTGTCCAATTAGGGTTTTTAACCAATCTTGTGCATCCAATAGGTGTGTTTGTGGCAATGGATGATCAATTAGGTCATTTTCGTCCTCCCTAGGCTTTTTCTTGTCCAATTAGGGTTTTTAACCATTCTTGTGCATGCAATAAGTTCATTTGTGTCATTGGATTAACATTTAGGTCATTTTCGTCCTCCCTAGGCATATTCTTGTCCAATTAGGGTTTTTAACCAATCTTGTGCATCCAATAGGTGTGTTTGTGTCATTGGATGATCAATTAGGTTATTTTCGTCCTCCCTAGGCATATTCTTGTCCAATTAGGGTTTTTAACTAATCTTGTGCATCCAATAAGTTCATTTGTGTCATTGGATGATCAATTAGGTCATTTTCGTCCTCCCTAGGTATATTCTTGTCCAATTAGGGTTTTTAACCAATCTTGTGCATCCAATAGGTGTGTTTGTGTCATTGGATGATCAATTAGGTCATTTTCGTCCTCCCTATGCATATTCTTGTCTGATAAGGGTTTTTAACCAATCTTGTGCATCCAATAGGTGTGTTTGTGTCATTGGATGATCAATTAGGTCATTTTCGTCCTCCCTAGGCTTATTCTTGTCCAATTAGGGTTTTTAACCAATCTTGTGCATCCAATAAGTTGAGTTGTGTCATTGGATTAATATTTAGGTCATTTTCGTCCTCCCTAGGCTTATTCTTGTCCAATTAGTGTATTTAACCAAACTTGTGCATCCAATAAGTTCATTTGTGTCATTGGATTAACATTTAGGTCATTTTCGTCCTCCCTAGGCATATTCTTGTCCAATTAGGGTTTTTAACCAATCTTGTGCATCCAATAGGTGTGTTTGTGTCATTGGATGATCAATTAGGTTATTTTCGTCCTCCCTAGGCATATTCTTGTCCAATTAGGGTTTTTAACTAATCTTGTGCATCCAATAAGTTCATTTGTGACATTGGATGATCAATTAGGTCATTTTCGTCCTCCCTAGGCATATGCTTGTCCAATTAGGGTTTTTAACCAATCTTGTGCATCCAATAGGTGTGTTTGTGTCATTGGATGATCAATTAGGTCATTTTCTTCCTCCCTAGGCTTATTCTTGTCCAATTAGGGTTTTTAACCAATCTTGTGCATCAAATAAGTTCATTAGTGTCATTGGATGATCAATTAGGTCATTTTCGTCCTCCCTAGGCATGTTCTTGTCCAACTAGGGTTTTTAACCAATCTTGTGCATCCAATAGGTGTGTTTGTCTCATTGGATGATCAATTAGGTCATTTTCGTCCTGCCAAGGCTTATTCTTGTCCAATTAGGGTTTTTAACCAATCTTGTGCATCGAATAAGTTTGTTTGTGTCATTGAATTAATATTTAGGTCATTTTCGTCCTCCCTAGGCATATTCTTGTCCAATTAGGGTTTTTAACCAATCTTGTGCATCCAATAGGTGTGTTTGTGTCATTGGATGATCAATTAGGTCATTTTCGTCCTCCCTAGGCTTATTCTTGTCCAATTAGGGTTTTTAACCAATCTTGTGCATCCAATAAGTTTGTTTGTGTCATTGAATTAATATTTAGGTCATTTTCGTCTTCCCTAGGCATATTCTTGTCCAATTAGGGGTTTTAACCAATGTTGTGCATCCAATAGCTGTGTTTGTGTCATTGGATGATCAATTAGGTCACTTTCTTCCTCCCTAGGCATATTCTTGTCCAATTAGGGTTTTTAACCAATCTTGTGCATCCAATAGGTGTGTTTGTGTCATTGGATGATCAATTAGGTCATTTTCGTCCTCCCTAGGCTTATTCTTGTCCAATTAGGGTTTTTAACCAATCTTGTGCATCCAATAAGTTGAGTTGTGTCATTGGATTAACATTTAGGTCATATTCGTCCTCCCTAGGCTTATTCTTGTCCAATTAGGGTTTTTAACCAATCTTGTGCATCCAATAGGTGTGTTTGTGTCTTTGGATGATCAATTAGGTCATTTTCGTCCACCATAGGCTTATTCTTGTCCAATTAGGGTTTTTAACCAATCTTGTGCATCCAATAAGTAGAGTTGTGTCATTGGATTGACATTTAGGTTATTTTTGTCCTCCCTTGGCTTATTCTTGTACAATTAGGGTTTTTAACTAATCTTGTGCATCCAATAAGTTTATTTGTGTCATTGGATGATCAATTAGGTCATTTTCGTCCTCCCTAGGCATATTCTTGTCCAATTAGGGTTTTTAACCAATCTTGTGCATCCAATAGGTGTGTTTGTGTCATTGGATGATCAATTAGGTCATTTTCGTCCTCCCTAGGCTTATTCTTGTCCAATTAGGGTTTTTAACCGATCTTGTGCATCCAATAGGTGTGTTTGTGTCATTGGATGATCAATTAGGTCATTTTCGTCCTCCCTAGGCTTATTCTTGTCCAATTTGGGTTTTTAACCAATCTTGTGCATCCAATAAGTTGAGTTGTGTCATTGGATTAACATTTAGGTCATTTCCGTCCTCCCTAGGCTTATTCTTGTCCAATTAGGGTTTTTAACCAATCTTGTGCATTCAATAAGTTCATTTGTGTCATTGGATTAACATTTAGGTCATTTTCGTCCTCCCTAGGCATATTCTTGTCCAATTAGGGTTTTTAACCAATCTTGTGCATCCAATAGGTGTGTTTGTGTCATTGGATGATCAATTAGGTTATTTTCGTCCTCCCTAGGCTTATTCTTGTCCAATTAGGGTTTTTAACCAATCTTGTACATCCAATAGGCGTGTTTGTGTCATTGGATGATCAATTAGGTCATTTTCATCCTCCCTAGGCTTTTTCTTGTCCAATTAGGGTTTTTAACAAATCTTGTGCATCCAATAAGTTCATTTGTGTCATTGGATTAACATTTAGGTCATTTTCGTCCTCCCTAGGCATATTCTTGTCCAATTAGGGTTTTTAACCTATCTTGTGCATCCAATAAGTGTGTTTGTGTCATTGGATGATCAATTAGGTTATTTTCGTCCTCCCTAGGCATATTCTTGTCCAATTAGGGTTTTTAACTAATCTTGTGCATCCAATTAGTTCATTTTTGTCATTGGATTATCAATTAGGTGATTTTCGTCCTCCCTAGGCATATTCTTGTCCAATTAGGGTTTTTAACCAATCTTGTGCATCCAATAGGTGTGTTTTTGTCATTGGATGATCAATTAGGTCATTTTCGTCCTCCCTAGGCTTATTCTTGTCCAATTAGGGTTTTTAACCGATCTTGTGCATCCAATAGGTGTGTTTGTGTCATTGGATGATCAATTAGGTCATTTTCGTCCTGCCTAGGCATATTCTTGTCCAATTAGAGTTTTTAACCAATCTTGTGGATCCAATAGGTGTGTTTGTGTCATTGGATGATCAATTAGGTCATTTTCGTCTTCCCTTTGCATATTCTTGTCCAATTAGGGTTTTTAACCAATCTTGTGCGTTCGATAGATGTGTTTGTGTCATTGGATGATCAATTAGGTCATTTTCGTCCTCCCTAGGCATATTCTTGTCCAATTAGGGTTTTTAACCAATCTTGTGCATCCAATAGGTGTGTTTGTGTCATTGGATGATCAATTAGGTCATTTTCTTCCTCCCTAGGCTTATTCTTGTCCAATTAGGGTTTTTAACCAATCTTGTGCATCCAATAAGTTGAGTTGTGTCATTGGATTAACATTTAGGTCATTTTCGTTCTCCCTAGGCTTATTCTTGTCCAATTAGGGTTTTTAACCAATCTTGTGCATCCAATAAGTTCATCTGTGTTATTGGATTAACATTTAGGTCATATTCGTCCTCCCTAGGCATATTCTTGTCCAATTAGGGTTTTTAACCAATCTTGTGCATCCAATAGGTGTGTTTGTGTCATTGGATGATCAATTAGGTCATTTTCGTCCTCCCTAGGCATATTCTTGTCCAATTAGGGTTTTTAACCAATCTTGTGCATCCAATAGGTGTGTTTGTGTCATTGGATGATCAATTAGGTCATTTTCGTCCTCCCTAGGCTTATTCTTGTCCAATTAGGGTTTTTAACCAATCTTGTACATCCAATAAGTTCATTAGTGTCATTGGATTAACATTTAGGTCATTTTCGTCCTCCCTAGGCTTATTCTTGTCCAATTAGGGTTTTTAACCGATCTTGTGCATCCAATAGGTGTGTTTGTGTCATTGGATGATCAATTAGGTCATTTTCGTCCTCCCTAGGCATATTCTTGTCCAATTAGGGTTTTTAACCAATCTTGTGCATCCAATAGGTGTTTTTGTGTCACTGGATGATCAATTATGTCATTTTCGTCCTCCCTAGGCATATTCTTGTCCAATTAGGGTTTTTAACCAATCTTGTGCATCCAATAGGTGTGTTTGTGTCATTGGATGATCAATTAGGTCATTTTCGTCCTCCCTAGGCTTATTCTTGTCCAATTAGGGTTTTTAACCAATCTTCTGCATCCAATAGGTGTGTTTGTGTCATTGGATGATCAATTTGGTAATTTTCGTCCTCCCTAGGCATATTCTTGTCCAACTAGGGATTTTAACCAATCTTGTGCATCCAATAGGTGTGTTTGTGTCATTGGATGATCAATTAGGTCATTTTCGTCCTCCCTAGGCTTATTCTTGTCCAATTAGGGTTTTTAACCAATCTTGTGCATCCAATACGTTGATTTGTGTCATTGGATTAACATTTAGGTCAATTTCGTCCTCCTTAGGCATATTCTTGTCCAATTAGAGTTTTAGACCAATCTTGTGCATCCAATAGGTGTGTTTGTGTCATTGGATGATCAATTAGGTTATTTTCGTCCTCCCTAGGCTTATTCTTGTCCAATTAGGGTTTTTAACTAATCTTGTGCATCCAATAAGTTCATTTGTGTCATTCGAAGATCAATTAGGTCATTTTCGTCCTCCCTAGGCATATTCTTGTCTAATTAGGGGTTTTAACCAATCTTGTGCATCCAACAGGTGTGTTTGTGTCATTAATTGATCAATTAGGTCATTTTCGTCCTCCCTAGGCATATTCTTATCCAATTAGGGTTTTTAACCAATCTTGTGCATCCAATAGGTGTGTTTGTGTCATTGGATGATCAATTAGGTCATTTTCGTCCTCCCTAGGCTTATTCTTATCCAATTAGGGTTTTTAACCAATCTTGTGCTTCCAATAAGTTGAGTTGTGTCATTGGATTAACATTTAGGTCATTTTCGTCCTCCCTAGGCTTATTCTTGTCCAATTAGGGTTTTTAACCAATCTTGTGCATCCAATACGTTCATTTGTGTCATTGGATTAACATTTAGGTCATTTTCGTCCTCCTTAGGCATATTCTTGTCCAATTAGAGTTTTAGACCAATCTTGTGCATCCAATAGGTGTGTTTGAGTCATTGGATGATCAATTAGGTTATTTTCGTCCTCCCTAGGCTTAATCTTGTCCAATTAGGGTTTTAACTAATCTTGTGCATCCAATAAGTTCATTTATGTCATTCGAAGATCAATTAGGTCATTTTTTGTCCTCCCTAGGTATATTCTTGTCCAATTAGGGTTTTTAACCAATCTTGTGCATCCAATACGTGTGTTTGTCTCATTGGATGATCTATTAGGTCATTTTCGTTCTCCCTAGGCTTATTCTTGTCCAATTAGGGTTTTTAACCAATCTTGTGCATCCAATAGGTGTGTTTGTGTCATTGGATGATCAATTAGGTCATTTTCGTCCTCCCTAGGCATATTCTTGTCCAATTAGGGTTTTTAACGAATTTTGTGCATCCAATAGATGTGTTTGTTTCATTGGATGATCAATTAGGTCATTTTCGTCCTCCCAAGGCTTATTCTTGTCCAATTAGGGTTTTTAACCAATCTTGTGCATCCAATAGGTGTGTTTGTGT
>JBBPBR010000366.1:190679-201620 GCA_037974775.1 Cicer pinnatifidum
TATTGGATGCACAAGATTGGTTAAAAACCCTAATTGGACAAGAATAAGCCTAGGGAGGACGAAATTGACCTAATTGATCATCCAATGACACAAACACACCTATTGGATGCACAAGATTGGTTAAAAACCTAATTGGACAAGAATATGCCTAGGGAGGACGAAAATGACCTAATTGATCATCCAATGACACAAACACACCTATTGGATGCACAAGATCGGTTAAAAACCCTAATTGGACAAGAATAAGTTTAGGGAGGACGAAAATGACCTAATTGATCATCCAATGACACAAACACACCTATTGGATGCACAAGATTGGTTAAAAACCCTAATTGGACAAGAATATGCCTAAGGAGGACGCAAATGACCTAATTGATCATCCAATGACACAAATGAACTTATTGGATGCACAAGATTAGTCAAAAACCCTAATTGGACAAGAATAAGCCTAGGGAGGACGAAAATAACCTAATTGATCATCCAATGACACAAACACACCTATTGGATGCACAAGATTGGTCTAAAACTCTAATTGAACAAGAATATGCCTAGGGAGGACGAAAATGACCTAAATGTTAATCCAATGACACAAATGAACGTATTGGATGCACAAGATTGGTTAAACACCCTAATTGGACAAGAATAAGCCTAGGGAAGACGAATATGACCTAAATGTTAATCCAATGACATAACTCAACTTATTGGATGCACAAGATTGGTTAAAAACCCTAATTGGACAAGAATAAGCCTAGGGACGACGAAAATGACCTAATTGATCATCCAATGACACAAATACACCTATTGGATGCACAAGATTGGTTAAAAACCCTAATAGGACAAGAATATGCCTAGGGAGGACGAAAATGACCTAATTGATCATCCAATGACACAAACACACCTATTGGATGCACAAGATCGGTTAAAAACGCTAATTGGACAAGAATAAGCCTAGGGAGGACGAAAATAAACTAATTGATCATCCAATGACACAAACACACCTATTGGATGCACAACATCGGTTAAAAACCCTAATTGGACAAGAATAAGCCTAGGGAGGACGAAAATAAACTAATTGATCATCCAATGACACAAACACACCTATTGGATGCACAAGATCGGTTAAAAACCCTAATTGGACAAGAATAAGCCTAGGGAGGACGAAAATAAACTAATTGATCATCCAATGACACAAACACACCTATTTGATGCACAAGATTGGTTAAAAACCCTAATTGGACAAGAATAAGCCTAGGGAGGACGAAAATGACCTAATTGATCATCCAATGACACAAACACACCTATTAGATGCACAAGATTGGTTAAAAACCCTAATTCGACAAGAATAAGCCTAGGGAGGACGAAAATGACCTAATTGATCATCCAATGACACAAACACACCTATTGGATGCACAAGATTGGTTAAAAACCCTAATTGGACAATAATATGCCTAGGGAGGACGAAAATGACCTAATTGATCATCCAATGACACAAACACACTTATTGGATTCACAAGATTCGTTAAAAACCCAAATTGGACAAGAATATGCCTACGGAGGACGAAAATGACCGAATTGATCATCCAGTGACACAAACACACCTATTGGATGCACAAGATATGTTAAAAACCCTAATTGGACAAGAATAAGCCTAGGGAGGACGAATATGACCTAAATATTAATTCAATGACACAAACAAAGTTATTGGATGCACAAGATTGGTTAAAAACCCTAATTGGACAAGAATAAGCCTAGGGAGGACGAAAATGACCTAATTGATCATCCAATGACACAAACATACCTATTGGAAGCACAAAATTGGTTAAAAACCCTAATTGGACAAGAATATGCCTAGGGAGGACGAAAATGACCTAAATGTTAATCCAATGACACAAATGAACTTATTGGATGCACAAGATTGGTTAAAAACCCTAATTGGACAAGAATAAGCCTAGGGAGGACGAAAATGACCTAATTGATCATCCAATGACACAAACACACCTATTGGATGCACAAGATTGGTTAAAAACCCTAATTGGACAATAATATGCCTAGGGAGGACGAAAATGACCTAATTGATCATCCAATGACACAAATGAACTTATTGGATGCACAAGATTTGTTAAAAACCCTAATTGGTCAAGAATAAGCTTAGGGAGGACGAAAATGACCTAATTGATCATCCAATGACACAAACACACCTATTGGATGCACAAGATTGGTTAAAAACCCTAATTGGACAAGAATAAGCCTAGGGAGGACGAAAATGACCTAATTGATCATCCAATGACACAAACACACCTATTGGATGCACTAGATTGGTTTAAAACCCTAGTTGGACAAGAATATGCATAGGGAGGACGAAAATGACCTAATTGATCATCCAATGACACAAATGAACTTATTGGATGCACAAGATTGGTTAAAAACCCTAATTGGACAAGAATAAGCCTAGGGAGGACGAAAATGACCTAATTGATCATCCAATGACACAAACACACCTATTGGATGCACAAGATTGGTTAAAAACCCTAATTGGACAATAATATGCCTAGGGAGGACGAAAATGACCTAATTGATCATCCAATGACACAAATGAACTTATTGGATGCACAAGATTAGTTAAAAACCCTAATTGGACAAGAATAAGCCTAGGGAGGACGAAAATAAACTAATTGATCATCCAATGACACAAACACACCTATTGGATGCACAAGATTGGTCTAAAACTCTAATTGGACAAGAATATGCCTAGGGAGGACGAAAATGACCTAAATGTTAATCCAATGACACAAATGAACTTATTGGATGGATGCACAAGATTGGTTAAAAACCCTAATTGGACAAGAATAAGCCTAGGGAGGACGAAAATGACCTAATTGATCATCCAATGACACAAACACACCTATTGGATGCACAAGATTGGTTAAAAACCCTAATTGGACAAGAATATGCCTAGAGAAAATGACCTAATTGATCATCCAATGACACAAATGAACTTATTGGATGCACAAGATTAGTTAAAAACCCTAATTGGATAAGAATAAGCCTAGGGAGGACGAAAATAACCTAATTGATCATCCAATGACACAAACACACCTATTGGATGCACAAGATTGGTCTAAAACTCTAATTGGACAAGAATATGCCTAGGGAGGACGAAAATGACCTAAATGTTAATCCAATGACACAAATGAACTTATTGGATGCACAAGATTGGTTAAAACCCCTAATTGGACAAGAATAAGCCTAGGGAGGACGAAAATAACCTAATTGATCATCCAATGACCCAAACACACCTATTGGATGCACAAGATTGGTCTAAAACTCTAATTGGACAAGAATATGCCTAGGGAGGACGAAAATGACCTAAATGTTAATCCAATGACACAAATGAACTTATTGGATGCACAAGATTGGTTAAAAACCCTAATTGGACAAGAATAAGCCTAGGGAGGACGAAAATGACCTAGGGAGGACGAAAATGACCTAATTGATCATCCAATGACACAAACACACCTATTGGATGCACAAGATTGGTTAAAAACCCTAATTGGACAAGAATAAGCCTAGGGAGGACGAAAATGACCTAATTGATAATCCAAAGACACAAACACATCTATTGGATGCACAAGATTGGTTAAAAACCCTTGTTGGACAAGAATATACCTAGGGAGGACGAAAATGACCTACTTGATCATCCAATGACACAAATGAACTTATTGGATGCACAAGATTGGTTAAAAACCCTAATTGGACAAGAATAAGCCTAGGGAGGACGAAAATGACCTAATTGATCATCCAATGACACAAACACACCTATTGGATGCACAAGATTGGTTAAAAACCCTAGGTTGACAAGAATATGCCTAGGGAGGACGAAAATGACCTAATTGATCATTCAATGACACAAATGAACTTATTGGATGCACAAGATTGGTTAAAAACCCTAATTGGACAAGAATAAGCCTAGGGAGGACGAAAATGACCTAATTGATCATCCAATGACACAAACACACCTATTGGATGCACAAGATCGGTTAAAAACCCTAGTTGGACAAGAATATGCCTAGGAAGGACGAAAATGACCTAATTTATCATCCAATGACACAAATGAACTTATTGGATGCACAAGATTGGTTAAAAACCCTAATTGGACAAGAATAAGCCTAGGGAGGACGAAAATGACCTAATTGATCATCCAATGACACAAACACACCTATTGGATGCACAAGATTGGTTAAAAACCCTAATTGGACAAGAATAAGCCTAGGGAGGACGAAAATGACCTAATTGATCACCCAATGACACAAATACACCTATTGGATGCACAAGATTGGTTTAAAACCCTAGTTGGACAAGAATATGCCTAGGGAGGACGAAAATGACCTAATTGATCATCCAATGACACAAATGAACTTATTGGATGCACAAGATTGGTTATAAACCCTAATTGGACAAGAATAAGCCTAGGGAGGACGAAAATGACCTAATTGATCATCCAATGACACAAACACACCTATTGGAAGCACAAGATTGGTTAAAAACCCTAATTAAACAAGAATATGCCTAGGGAGGACAAAAATGACCTAAATGTTAATCCAATGACACAAATGAACTTATTGGATGCACAAGATTGGTTAAAAACCCTAATTGGACAAGAATAAGCCTAGGGAGGACGAAAATGACCTAATTGATCATCCAATGACACAAACACACCTATTGGATGCACAAGATTGGTTAAAAACCCTAATTGGACAATAATATGCCTAGGGAGGACGAAAATGACTTAATTGATCATCCAATGACACAAACACACCTATTGGATGCACAAGATTGGTTAAAAACCCTAGTTGGACAAGAACATGCCTAGGGAGGACGAAAATGACCTAATTGATCATCCAATTACACTAATGAACTTATTGGATGCACAAGATTGGTTAAAAACCCTAATTGGACAAGAATAAGTCTAGGGAGGACGAAAATGACCTAATTGATCATCCAATGACACAAACACACCTATTGGATGCACAAGATTGGTTAAAAACCCTAATTGGACAAGAATATGCCTAGGGAGGACGCAAATGACCTAATTGATCATCCAATGACACAAATGAACTTATTGGATGCACAAGATTAGTCAAAAACCCTAATTGGACAAGAATAAGCCTAGGGAGGACAAAAATAACCTAATTGATCATCCAATGACACAAACACACCTATTGGATGCACAAGATTGGTCTAAAACTCTAATTGAACAAGAATATGCCTAGGGAGGACGAAAATGACCTAAATGTTAATCCAATGACACAAATGAACGTATTGGATGCACAAGATTGGTTAAACACCCTAATTGGACAAGAATAAGCCTAGGGAAGACGAATATGACCTAAATGTTAATCCAATGACATAACTCAACTTATTGGATGCACAAGATTGGTTAAAAACCCTAATTGGACAAGAATAAGCCTAGGGAGGACGAAAATGACCTAATTGATCATCCAATGACACAAATACACCTATTGGATGCACAAGATTGGTTAAAAACCCTAATAGGACAAGAATATGCCTAGGGAGGACGAAAATGACCTAATTGATCATCCAATGACACAAACACACCTATTGGATGCACAAGATCGGTTAAAAACGCTAATTGGACAAGAATAAGCCTAGGGAGGACGAAAATAAACTAATTGATCATCCAATGACACAAACACACCTATTGGATGCACAACATCGGTTAAAAACCCTAATTGGACAAGAATAAGCCTAGGGAGGACGAAAATAAACTAATTGATCATCCAATGACACAAACACACCTATTGGATGCACAAGATCGGTTAAAAACCCTAATTGGACAAGAATAAGCCTAGGGAGGACGAAAATAAACTAATTGATCATCCAATGACACAAACACACCTATTTGATGCACAAGATTGGTTAAAAACCCTAATTGGACAAGAATAAGCCTAGGGAGGACGAAAATGACCTAATTGATCATCCAATGACACAAACACACCTATTGGATGTACAAGATTGGTTAAAAACCCTAATTGGACAAGAATATGCCTAGGGAGGACGAAAATGACCTAAATGTTAATCCAATTACACAAATGAACTTATTGGATGCAAAAGATTGGTTAAAAACCCTAATTGGACATGAATAAGCCTTGGGAGGACGAAAATGACCTAATTGATCATCCAATGACACAAGCACACCTATTGGATACACAAGACTGGTTAAAAACCCCAATTGGACAAGAATATGCCTAGGAAGGACGAAAATGACCTAATTGATCATCCAATGACACAAACACACTTATTGGAAGCACAAGATTGGTTAAAAACCCTAATTGGACAAGAATAAGCCTAGGGAGGACGAAAATGACCTAATTGATCATCCAATGACACAAACACACCTATTGGATGCACAAGATTGGTTAAAAACCCTAATTGGACAAGAATATGCCAAGGGAGGACGAAAATGACCTAATTGATCATCCAATGACACAAACACACCTATTGGATGCACAAGATTGGTTAAAAACCCTAATTGGACAAGAATAAGCCAAGGGAGGACGAAAATGACCTAATTGATCATCCAATGACACAAACACACCTATTGGATGCACAAGATTGGTTAAAAACCCTAATTGGACAAGAATATGCCAAGGGAGGACGAAAATGACCTAATTGATCATCCAATGACACAAACACACCTATTGGATGCACAAGATTGGTTAAAAACCCTAATTGGACAAGAATAAGCCTAGCGAGGACGAAAATGACCTAATTGATCATCCAATGACACAAATGAACTTATTGGATGCACAAGATTGGTTAAAAACCCTAATTGGACAAGAATAAGCCTAGGGAGGACGAAAATGACCTAATTGATCATCCAATGACACAAACACACCTATTGGATGCACAAGATTGGTTAAAAACCCTAATTAGACAAGAATATGCCTAGGGAGGACGAAAATGACCTAAATGTTAATCCAATGACTCAAATGAACTTATTGGATGCACAAGATTGGTTAAAAACCCTAATTGGACAAGAATAAGCCTAGGGAGGACGAAAATGACCTAATTGATCATCCAATGACACAAACACACCTATTGGATGCACAAGATTGGTTAAAAACCCTAATTGGACAAGAATATGCCAAGGGAGGACGAAAATGACCTAATTGATCATCCAATGACACAAACACACCTATTGGATGCACAAGATTGGTTAAAAACCCTAACTGGACAAGAACATGCCTAGGGAGGACGAAAATGACCTAATTGTTCATCCAATGACACAACCACACCTATTGGATGCACAAGATTGGTTAAAAACCCTAGTTGGACAAGAACATGCCTAGGGAGGACGAAAATGACCTAATTGATCATCCAATGACACTAATGAACTTATTGGATGCACAAGATTGGTTAAAAACCCTAATTGGACAAGAATAAGCCTAGGGAGGACGAAAATGACCTAATTGATCATCCAATGACACAAACACACCTATTGGATGCACAAGATTGGTTAAAAACCCTAATTGGACAAGAATATGCCTAGGGAGGACGAAAATGACCTAATTGATCATCCAATGACACAAACACACCTATTGGATGCACAAGATTGGTTGAAAACCATAATTGGACAATAATATGCTTAGGGAGGACGAAAATGACCTAAATATTAATTCAATGACACAAACAAACTTATTGGATGCACAAGATTGGTTAAAAACCCTAATTGGACAATAATATGCCTAGGGAGGACGAAAATGACCTAATTGATCATCCAATGACACAAACACACCTATTGGATGCACAAGATTGGTTAAAAACCCTAGTTGGACAAGAACATGCCTAGGGAGCACGAAAATGACCTAATTGATCATCCAATGACACTAATGAACTTATTGGATGCACAAGATTGGTTAAAAACCCTAATTGGACAATAATAAGCCTAGGGTGGACGAAAATGACCTAATTGATCTTCCAATGACACAAACACACCTATTGGATGCACAATATTGGTTAAAAACCGTAATTGGACAAGAATATGCCTAGGGAGGACGAAAATGACCTAATTGATCGTCCAATGACACTAACACACCTATTGGATGCACAAGATTGGTTAAAAACCCTAATTGGACAAGAATATGCCTACGGAGGACGAATATGACCTAAATGTTAATCCAATAACACAAATGAACTTATTGGATGCACAAGATTGGTTAAAAACCCTAATTGGACAAGAATAAGCCTAGGGAGAACGAAAATGACCTAAATGTTAATCAAATGACACAACTCAACTTATTGGATGCACAAGATTGGTTAAAAACCTTAATTGGACAAGAATAATCCTAGGGAGGACGAAAATGACCTAATTGATCATCCAATGACACAAACACACCTATTGGATGCACAAGATTGGTTAAAAACCCTAATTGGAAAAGAATATGCCTAGGGAGGACGAAATTGACCTAAATGTTAATCCAATTACACAAATGAACTTATTGGATGCACAAGATTGGTTAAAAAACCCTAATTGGACAAGAATAAGCCTAGGGAGAACGAAAATGACCTAAATGTTAATCTAATGACACAACTCAACTTATTGGATGCACAAGATTGGTTAAAATCCTTAATTGGACAAGAATAATCCTAGGGAGGACGAAAATGACCTAATTGATCATCCAATGACACAAACACACCTATTGGATGCACAAGATTGGTTAAAAACCCTAATTGGACAAGAATATGCCTAGGGAGGACGAAATTGACCTAAATGTTAATCCAATTACACAAATGAACTTATTGGATGCACAAGATTGGTTAAAAAACCCTAATTGGACAAGAATAAGCCTAGGGAGAACGAAAATGACCTAAATGTTAATCCAATGACACAACTCAACTTATTGGATGCACAAGATTGGTTAAAAACCCTAATTGGGCAAGAATAAGCCTAGGGAGGACGAAAATGACCTAATTGATCATCCAATGACACTAATGAACTTATTGGATGCACAAGATTGGTTAAAAACCCTAGTTGGACAAGAACATGCCTAGGTAGGAAGAAAATGACCTAATTGATCATCCAATGACACTAATGAACTTATTGGATGCACAAGATTGGTTAAAAACCCTAATTGGACAAGAATAAGCCTAGGGAGGACGAAAATGACCTAATTGATCATCCAATGACACAAACACACCTATTGGATGCACAAGATTGGTTAAAAACCCTAACTGGACAAGAATATGCCTAGGGAGGACGAAAATGACCTAAATGTTAATCCAATGACACAAATGAACTTATTGGATGCACAAGATTGGTTAAAAACCCTAATTGGACAAGAATAAGCCTAGGGAGGACGAAAATGACCTAATTGATCATCCAATGACACAAACACACCTATTGGATGCACAAGATTGGTTAAAAACCCAAATTGCACAAGAATATGCCTAGGGAGGAGGAAAGTGACCTAATTGATCATTCAATGACGCAAACACACCTATTGGATGCACAAGATTGGTTAAAAACCCTAATTCGACTAGAATATGCCTAGGGAGGACGAAAATGACCTAAATGTTAATCCAATGACACAAATGAACTTATTGGATGCACAAGATTGGTTAAAAACCCTAATTGGACAAGAATAAGCCTAGGGAGGACGAAAATGACCTAATTGATCATCCAATGACACAAACACACCTATTGGATGCACAAGATTGGTTAAAAACCCTAATTGGACAAGAATATGCCAAGGGAGGACGAAAATGACCTAAATATTAATTCAATGACACAAAACAAAGTTATTGGATGCACAAGATTGGTTAAAAACCCTAATTGGACAAGAATAAGCCTAGGGAGGACGAAAATGACCTAATTGATCATCCAATGACACAAACACACCTATTGGATGCACAAGATTGGTTAAAAACCCTAAATGGACAAGAATAAGCCTAGGGAGGACGAAAATGACCTAATTGATCATCCAATGACACAAACACACCTATTGGATGCACAAGATTGGTTAAAAACCCTAATTGGACAAGAATATGCCTAGGAAGGACGGATATGACCTAAATGTTAATCCAATGACACAAATGAACTTATTGGATGCACAAGATTGGTTAAAAACCCTAATTGGACAAGAATAAGCCTAGGGAGGACGAAAATGACCTAATTGATCATCCAATGACACAAACACACCTATTGGATGCACAAGATTGGTTAAAAACCCTAATTGGACAAGAATATGCCTAGGGAGGACGAAAATGACCTAAATATTAATTCAATGACACAAACAAAGTTATTGGATGCACAAGATTGGTTAAAACCCTAATTGTACAAGAATAAGCCTAGGGAGGACGAAAATGACCTAATTGATCATCCAATGACACAAACACACCTATTGGAAGCACAAGATTGGTTAAAAACCCTAATTGGACAAGAATATGCCTAGGGAGGACGAAAATGACCTAAATAGTAATTCAATGACACAAACAAAGTTATTGGATGCACAAGATTGGTTAAAAACCCTAATTGGACAAGAATAAGCCTAGGGAGGACGAAAATGACCTAATTAATCATCCAATGACACAAACACACCTATTGGATGCACAAGATTGGTTAAAAACCCTAGTTGGACAAGAACATGCCTAGGGAGGACGAAAATGACCTAAATGTTAATCCAATAACACAAATGAACTTATTGGATGCACAAGATTGGTTAAAAACCCTAATTGGACAAGAATAAGCCTAGGGAGAACGAAAATGACCTAAATGTTAATCAAATGACACAACTCAACTTATTGGATGCACAAGATTGGTTAAAAACCTTAATTGGACAAGAATAATCCTAGGGAGGACGAAAATGACCTAATTGATCATCCAATGACACAAACACACCTATTGGATGCACAAGATTGGTT
>JBBPBR010000366.1:201630-235637 GCA_037974775.1 Cicer pinnatifidum
TAAAAAACCCTAATTGGACAAGAATAAGCCTAGGGAGAACGAAAATGACCTAAATGTTAATCCAATGACACAACTCAACTTATTGGATGCACAAGATTGGTTAAAAACCCTAATTGGGCAAGAATAAGCCTAGGGAGGACGAAAATGACCTAATTGATCATCCAATGACACTAATGAACTTATTGGATGCACAAGATTGGTTAAAAACCCTAGTTGGACAAGAACATGCCTAGGTAGGACGAAAATGACCTAATTGATCATCCAATGACACTAATGAACTTATTGGATGCACAAGATTGGTTAAAAACCCTAATTGGACAAGAATAAGCCTAGGGAGGACGAAAATGACCTAATTGATCATCCAATGACACAAACACACCTATTGGATGCACAAGATTGGTTAAAAACCCTAATTGGACAAGAATATGCCAAGGGAGGACGAAAATGACCTAATTGATCATCCAAAGACACAAACACACCTATTGGATGCACAAGATTGGTTAAAAACCCTAGTTGGACAAGAATATGCCTAGGGAGGACGAAAATGACCTAATTGATCATCCAATGACACAAACAAACTTATTGGATGCACAAGATTAGTTAAAAACCCTAATTGGACAAGAATAAGCCTAGGGAGGACGAAAATGACCTAATTGATCATCCAATGACACAAACACACCTATTGGATGCACAAGATTGGTTAAAAACCCTAATTGGACAAGAATAAGCCTAGGGAGGACGAAAATGACCTAATTGATCATCCAATGACACAAACACACCTATTGGATGCACAAGATTGGTTAAAAACCCTAATTGGACAAGAATAAGCCTAGGGTGGACGAAAATGACCTAAATGCTAATCCAATGACACAACTCAACTTATTGGATGCACAAGATTGGTTAAAAACCCTAATTGGGCAAGAATAAGCCTAGGGAGGACGAAAATGACCTAATTGATCATCCAATGACACAAACACACCTATTGGATGCACAAGATTGGTTAAAAACCCTAATTGGACAAGAATATGCCGCCTAAGGAGGACGAAAATGACCTAAATATTAATTCAATGACACAAACAAAGTTATTGGATGCACAAGATTGGTTAAAAACCCTAATTGGACAAGAGTAAGCCTAGGGAGGACGAATATGACCTAATTGATCATCCAATGACACAAACACACCTATTGGATGCACAAGATTGGTTAAAAACCCTAATTGGACAAGAATAAGCATAGGGAGGACGAAAATGACCTAATTGATCATCCAATGACACAAACACACCTATTGGTTGCACAAGATTGGTTAAAAACCATAATTGGACAAGAATCAGCCTAGGGAGGAAGAAAATGACCTAATGGATCATCCAATGACACAAACACACCTATTAGATGCACAAGATTGGTTTAAAACCCTAGTTGGACAAGAATATGCCTAGGGAGGACGAAAATGACCTAATTGATCATCCAATGACACAAAATGAACTTATTGGATGCACAAGATTAGTTAAAAACCCTAATTGGACAAGAATAAGCCTAGGGAGGACGAAAATGACCTAATTGATCATCCAATGACACAAACACACCTATTGGAAGCACAAGATTGGTTAAAAACCCTAATTGGACAAGAATATGCCTAGGGAGGACGAAATGACCTAATTGTTAATCCAATGACACAAATGAACTTATTGGATGCACAAGATTGGTTAAAAACCCTAATTGGACAAGAATAAGCCTAGGGAGGACGAAAATGACCTAATTGATCATCCAATGACACAAACACACCTATTGGATGCACAAGATTGGTTAAAAACCCTAATTGGACAAGAATATGCCTAGGGAGGACGAAAATGACCTAAATATTAATTCAATGACACAAACAAAGTTATTGGATGCACAAGATTGGTTAAAAACCCTAATTGGACAAGAAAAGGCCTAGGGAGGACGAAAATGACGTAATTGAACATCCAATGACACAAACACACCTATTGGATGCACAAGATTGGTTAAAAACCCTAATTGGACAAGAATATGCCTAGGGAGGACGAAAATGACCTAATTGATCATCCAATGACACAAACACACCTATTGGATGCACAAGATTGGTTAAAAACCCTAACTAGACAAGAATATGCCTAGGGAGGACGAAAATGACCTAATTGATCATCCAATGACACAAACACACCTCTTGGATGCACAAGATTGGTTAAAAACCCTAATTGGACAAGAATATGCCTAGGGAGGACGAAAATGACCTAAATGTTAATCCAATGACACAAATGAACTTATTGGATGCACAAGATTGGTTAAAAACCCTAATTGGACAAGAATAAGCCTAGGGAGGACGAAAATGACATAATTGATCATCCAATGACGCAAACTCACCTATTGGATGCACAAGATTGGTTAAAAACCCTAATTGGACAAGAATATGCCTAGGGAGGACGAAAATGACCTAAATGTTAATCCAATGACACAAATGAACTTATTGGATGCACAAGATTGGTTAAAAACCCTAATTGGACAAGAATAAGCCTAGGGAGGACGAAAATGACCTAATTAATCATCCAATGACACAAACACACCTATTGGATGCACTAGATTGGTTAAAAACCCTAATTGGACAAGAATATGCCTAGGGAGGACGAAAATGACCTAAATGTTAATCCAATGACACAAATGAACTTATTGGATGCACAAGATTGGTTAAAAACCCTAATTGGACAAGAATAAGCCTAGGGAGGACGAAAATGACCTAATTGATCATCCAATGACACAAACACACCTATTGGATGCACAAGATTGGTTAAAAACCCTAATTGGACAAGAATATGCCTAGGGAGGACGAAAATGACCTAAATGTAAATCCAATGACACAAATGAACTTATTGGATGAACAAGATTGGTTAAAAACCCTAATTGGACAAGAATAAGCCTAGGGAGGACGAAAATGACCTAATTGATCATCCAATGCCACAAACACACCTATTGGATGCACAAGATTGGTTAAAAACCCTAATTGGACAAGAATATGCCTAGGGAGGACGAAAATGACCTAAATATTAATTCAATGAAACAAACAAACTTATTGAATGCACAAGATTGGTTAAAAACCCTAATTGGACAAGAATATGCCTAGGGAGGACGAAAATGACCTAAATATTAATTTAATGACACTAACAAACTTATTGGAAGCACAAGATTGGTTAAAAACCCTAATTGGACAAGAATAAGCCTAGGGAGGACGAAAATGACCTAATTGATCATCCAATGACACAAACACACCTATTGGATGCACAAGATTGGTTAAAAACCCTAATTGGACAAGAATAAGCCTAGGGAGGACGAAAATGACCTACTTGATCATCCATTGCCACAAACACACCTATTGGATGCACAAGATTGGTTAAAAACCCTAATTGGACAAGAATATGCCTAGGGAGGACGAAAATGACCTAAATATTAATTCAACGACACAAACAAAGTTATTGGATGCACAAGATCGGTTAAAAACCCTAATTGGACAAGAATATTCCTAGGGAGGACGAAAATGACCTAATTGATCATCCAATGACACAAACACACCTATTGGATGCACAAGATTGGTTAAAAACCCTAATTGGACAAGAATATGCCTAGGGAGGACAAAAATGACCTAAATAATAATTCAATGACATAAACAAACTTGTTGGATGCACAAGATTGGTTAAAAACCCTAATTGGACAAGAATAAGCCTAGGGAGGACGAAAATGACCTAATTGATCATCTAATGAAACAAACACACATATTGGATGCACAAGATTGGTTAAAAACCCTAATTGGACAAGAATAAGCCTAGGGAGGACGAAAATGACCTAATTGATCATCCAATGACACAAACACACCTATTGGATGCACAAGATTGGTTAAAAACCCTAGTTGGACAAGAATATGCCTAGGGAAGACGAAAATGACCTAATTGATCATCCAATGACACAAACACACCTATTGGATGCACAAGATTGGTTAAAAACCCTAGTTGGACAAGAATATGCCTTGGGATGACGAAAATGACCTAAATGCTAATCCAATGACACAACTCAACTTATTGGATGCACAAGATTGGTTAAAAACCCTAATTGGGCAAGAATAAGCCTAGGGAGGACGAAAATGACCTAATTGATCATCCAATGACACAAACACACCTATTGGATGCACAAGATTGGTTAAAAACCCTAATTGGACAAGAATATGCCTAGGGAGGACGAAAATGACCTAAATATTAATTCAATGACAAAAACAAACTTATCGGATGCACAAGATTGGTTAAAAACCCTAATTGGACAAGAATAAGCCTAGGGAGGACGAAAATGACCTAATTGATCATCCAATGACACAAACACACCTATTGGATGCACAAGATTGGTTAAAAACCCTAATTGGACAAGAATATGACTAGGGAGGACGAAAATGACCTAATTGATAATCCAATGACACAAACACACCTATTGGATGCACAAGTTTGGTTAAAAACCCTAATTGGACAAGAATATGCCTAGGGAGGACGAAAATGACGTAATTGATCATCCAATGACACAAACACACCTATTGGATGCACAAGATTGGTTAAAAACCCTAATTGGACAAGAATATGCCTAGGGAGGACGAAAATGACCTAATTGATCGTCGAATGACACAAACACACCTATTGGATGCACAAGATTGGTTAAAAACCCTAATTGGACAAGAATATGCCTAGGGAGGACGAAAATAACCTAATTGATCATCCAATGACACAAACACACCTATTGGTTGCACAAGATTGGTTAAAAACCCTAATTGGACAAGAATATGCCTAGGGAGGACGAAAATGAGCTAAATGTTAATCCAATGACATAAATGAACTTATTGGATGCACAAGAATGGTTAAAAACCCTAATTGGATAAGAAAAAGCCTAGGGAGGACGAAAATGACCTAATTAATCATCCAATGACAAAAACACGCCTATTGGATGCACAAGATTGGTTAAAAACCCTAATTGGACAAGAATAAGCCTAGGGAGGACGAAAATGACCTAATTGATCATCCAATGACACAAACACACCTATTGGATGCACAAGATTGGTTAAAAACCCTAATTGGACAAGAATAAGCCTAGGGAGGACGAAAATGACCTAAATGTTAATCCAATGACACAACTCAACTTATTGGATGCACAAGATTGGTTAAAAACCCTAATTGGACAAGAATAAGCCTAGGAAGGACGAAAATGAACTAATTGATCATCCAATGACACAAACACACCTATTGGATGCACAAGATTCGTTAAAAACCCTAATTGGACAAGAATATGACTAGGGAGGACGAAAATGACCTAATTGATCATCCAATGACACAAACACACCTATTGGATGCACAAGATTGGTTAAAACCCCTAATTGGACAAGAATATGCCTAGGGAGGACGAAAATGACCTAATTGATCATCCAATGACACAAACACACCTATTGGATGCACAAGATTGGTTAAAAACCCTAACCGGACAAAAATATGCCTAGGTAGGACGAAAATGACCTAATTGACCATCCAATGACACAAACACACCTATTGGATGCACAAGATTGGTCTAAAACTCTAATTGGACAAGAATATGCCTAGGGAGGACGAAAATGACCTAAATGTTAATCCAATGACACAAATGAACTTATTGGATGCACAAGATTGGTTAAAAACCCTAATTGGACAAGAATAAGCCTAGGGAGGACGAAAATGACCTAAATGTTAATCCAATGACACAACTCAACTTATTGGATGCACAAGATTGGTTAAAAACCCTAATTGGGCAAGAATAAGCCTAGGGAGGACGAAGATGACCTAATTGATCATCCAATGACACAAATACACCTATTGGATGCACAAGATTGGTTAAAAACCCTAATTGGACAAGAATAAGCCTAGGGAGGACGAAAATGACCTAATTGATCATCCAATGACACAAATACACCTATTGGATGCACAAGATTGGTTAAAAACCCTAATAGGACAAGAATATGCCTAGGGAGGACGAAAATGACCTAATTGATCATCCAATGACACAAACACACCTATTGGATGCACAAGATCGGTTAAAAACTCTAATTGGACAAGAATAAGCCTAGGGAGGACGAAAATAAACTAATTGATCATCCAATGACACAAACACACCTATTGGATGCACAAGACTGGTTAAAAACGCTAATTGGACAAGAATAAGCCTAGGGAGGACGAAAATAACCTAATTGATCATCCAATGACACAAACACACCTATTGGATGCACAAGATTGGTCTAAAACTCTAATTGAACAAGAATATGCCTAGGGAGGACGAAAATGACCTAAATGTTAATCCAATGACACAAATGAACGTATTGGATGCACAAGATTGGTTAAAAACCTAATTGGACAAGAATAAGCCTAGGGAGGACGAAAATGACCTAAATGTTAATCCAATGACACAAATGAACTTATTGGATGTACAAGATTGGTTAAAAACCCTAATTGGACGAGAATAAGCATAGGGAGGACGAAAATGACCTAATTGATCATCCAATGACACAAACACACCTATTGGATGCACAAGATTGGTTAAAAACCCTAATTGGACAAGAATATGCCAAGGGAGGACGAAAATGACCTAATTGATCATCCAATGACACAAACACACCTATTGGATGCACAAGATTGGTTAAAAACCCTAATTGGACCAGAATATGCCTAGGGAGGACGAAAATGACCTAATTGATCATCCAATGACACAAACACACCTATTGGATGCACAAGATTGGTTAAAAACCCTAATTGGACAAGAATAAGTCTAGGGAGGAGGAAATTGACCTAATTGATCATCCAATGACACAAACACACCTATTGGATGCACAAGATTGGTTAAAAACCTAATTGGACAAGAATATGCCTAGGGAGGACGAAAATGACCTAATTGATCATCCAATGACACAAACACACCTATTGGATGCACAAGATCGGTTAAAAACCCTAATTGGACAAGAATAAGTCTAGGGAGGACGAAAATGACCTAATTGATCATCCAATGACACAAACACACCTATTGGATGCACAAGATTGGTTAAAAACCCTAATTGGACAAGAATATGCCTAGGGAAGACGCAAATGACCTAATTGATCATCCAATGACACAAATGAACTTATTGGATGCACAAGATTAATCAAAAACCCTAATTGGACAAGAATAAGCCTAGGGAGGACGAAAATAACCTAATTGATCATCCAATGACACAAACACACCTATTGGATGCACAAGATTGGTCTAAAACTCTAATTGAACAAGAATATGCCTAGGGAGGACGAAAATGACCTAAATGTTAATCCAATGACACAAATGAACGTATTGGATGCACAAGATTGGTTAAAAACCCTAATTGGACAAGAATAAGCCTAGGGAAGACGAATATGACCTAAATGTTAATCCAATGACACAACTCAACTTATTGGATGCACAAGATTGGTTAAAAACCCTAATTGGACAAGAATAAGCCTAGGGAGGAAGAAAATGACCTAATTGATCATCCAATGACACAAATACACCTATTGGATGCACAAGATTGGTTAAAAACCCTAATAGGACAAGAATATGCCTAGGGAGGACGAAAATGACCTAATTGATCATCCAATGACACAAACACACCTATTGGATGCACAAGATCGGTTAAAAACTCTAATTGGACAAGAATAAGCCTAGGGAGGACGAAAATAAACTAATTGATCATCCAATGACACAAACACACCTATTGGATGCACAAGACTGGTTAAAAACGCTAATTGGACAAGAATAAGCCTAGGGAGGACGAAAATAACCTAATTGATCATCCAATGACACAAACACACCTATTGGATGCACAAGATTGGTCTAAAACTCTAATTGAACAAGAATATGCCTAGGGAGGACGAAAATGACCTAAATGTTAATCCAATGACACAAATGAACGTATTGGATGCACAAGATTGGTTAAAAACCCTAATTGGACAAGAATAAGCCTAGGGAGGACGAAAATGACCTAAATGTTAATCCAATGACACAACTCAACTTATTGGATGCATAAGATTGGTTAAAAACCCTAATTGGACAAGAATAAGCCTAGGTAGGACGAAAATGACCTAATTGATCATCCAATGACACAAACACACCTATTGGATGCACAAGATTTGTTAAAAACCCTTATAGGACAAGAATATGCCTATGGAGGACGAAAATGACCTAAATGTTAATCCAATGACACAAATGAACTTATTGGATGTACAAGATTGGTTAAAAACCCTAATTGGACGAGAATAAGCATAGGGAGGACGAAAATGACCTAATTGATCATCCAATGACACAAACACACCTATTGGATGCACAAGATTGGTTAAAAACCCTAATTGGACAAGAATATGCCTTGGGAGAACGAAAATGACCTAATTGATCATCCAATGACACAAATGAACTTATTGGATTCACAAGATTAGTTAAAAACCCAAATTGAACAAGAATAAGCCTAGGGAGGACGAAAATGACCTAATTGATCATCCAATGACACAAACACACCTATTGGATGCATAAGATTGGTTAAAAACCCTAATTGGACCAGAATATGCCTAGGGAGGACGAAAATGACCTAATTTATCATCCGATGACACAAATGAACTTATTGGATGCACAAGATTAGTTAAAAAGCCTAATTGGACAAGAATAAGCCTAGGGAGGACGAAAATAACCTAACTGATCATCCAATGACACAAACACACCTATTGGATGCACAAGATTGGTCTAAAACTCTAATTGGACAAGAATATGCCTAGGGAGGACGAAAATGACCTAAATGTTAATCCAATGACACAAATGAACTTATTGGATGCACAAGATTGGTTAAAAACCCTAATTGGACAAGAACAAGCCTAGGGAGGACGAAAATGACCTAAATGTTAATCCAATGACACAACTCAACTTATTGAATGCACAAGATTGGTTAAAAACCCTAATTGGACAAGAATAAGCCTAGGGAGGACGAAAATGACCTAATTGATCATCCAATGACACAAACACACCTATTGGATGCACAAGATCGGTTAAAAACCCTAATTGGACAAGAATAAGCCTAGGGAGGACCAAAATAACCTAACTGATCATCCAATGACACAAACACACCTATTGGATGCACAAGATTGGTCTAAAACTCTAATTGGACAAGAATATGCCTAGGGAGGACGAAAATGACCTAAATATTTATCCAATGACACAAATGAACTTATTGGATGCACAAGATTGGTTAAAAACCCTAATTGGACAAGAATAAACCTAGGGAGGACGAAAATGACCTAAATGTTAATCCAATGACACAACTCAACTTATTGGATGCACAAGATTGGTTAAAAACCCTAATTGGACAAGAATAAGCCTAGGGAGGACGAAAATGACCTAATTGATCATCCAATGACACAAACACACCTATTGGATGCACAAGATTGGTTAAAAACCCTAATTGGACAAGAATATGCCTAGGGAGGACGAAAATGACCTAATTGGTCATCCAATGACACAAACACACCTATTGGATGCACAAGATTGGTTAAAAACCCTAATTGGACAAGAATAAGCCTAGGGAGGACGAAAATAACCTAATTGATCATCCAATGACACAAACACACCTATTGGATGCACAAGATTGGTTAAAAACCCTAATTGGACAAGAATATGCCTAGGCAGGACGAAAATGATCTAAATGTTAATCCAATGACACAAATGAACTTATTGGATGCACAAGATTGGTTAAAAACCCTAATTGGACAAGAATAAGCCTAGGGAGGACGAAAATGACCTAATTGATCATCCAATGACACAAACACACCTATTGGATGCACAAGATTGGTTAAAAACCCTAATTGGACAAGAATATGCCTAGGGAGGACGAAAATGACCTAATTGATCATCGAATGACACAAATGAACTTATTGGATGCACAAGATTAGTTAAAAACCCTAATTGGACAAGAATAAGCTTAGGGAGGACCAAAATAACCTAAATGTTAATCCAGTGACACAAATGAACTTATTGGATGCACAAGATTGGTTAAAAACCCTAATTGGACAAGAATAAGCCTAGGGAGGACGAAAATGACCTAAATGTTAATCCAATGACACAACTCAACTTATTGGATGCACAAGATTGGTTAAAAACCCTAATTGGGCAAGAATAAGCCTAGGGAGGACGAAAATGACCTAATTGATCATCCAATGACACAAACACACCTATTGGATGCACAAGATTGGTTTAAAAACCCTAATTGGACAAGAATAAGCCTAGGGAGGACGAAAATGACCTAAATGTTAATCCAATGACACAACTCAACTTATTGGATGCACAAGATTGGTTAAAAACCCTAATTGGACAAGAATAAGCCTAGGGAGGACGAAAATGACCTAAATGTTAATCCAATGACACAACTCAACTTATAGGATGCACAAGATTGGTTAAAAACCCTAATTGGACAAGAATAAGCCTAGGGAGGACGAAAATTACCTAATTGATCATTCAATGACACAAACAAACTTATTGGATGCACATGATTGGTTAAAAACCCTAATTGGACAAGAATAAGCCTAGGGAGGACGAAAATGACCTAAATGTTAATCCAATGACACAACTCAACTTATTGGATGCACAAGATTGGTTAAAAACCCTAATTGGACAAGAATAAGCCTAGGGAGGACGAAAATGACCTAAATGTTAATCCAATGACACAACTCAACTTATTGGATGCACAAGATTGGTTAAAAACCCTAATTGGACAAGAATAAGCCTAGGGAGGACGAAAATGACCTAATTGTTCATCCAATGACACAAACACACCTATTGGATGCACAAGATTCGTTAAAAACCCTAATTGGACAAGAATATGCCTAGGTAGGACGAAAATAACCTAATTGATCATCCAATGACACAAACACACCTATTGGATGCACAAGATTGGTTAAAAACCCTAATTGGACAAGAATATGCCTAGGGAGGACGAAAATGACCTAAATATTAATTCAATGAAACAAACAAACTTATTGGATGCACAAGATTGGTTAAAAACCCTAATTGGACAAGAATAAGCCTAGGGAGGACGAAAATGACCTAATTGATCATCCATTGCCACAAACACACCTATTGGATGCACAAGATTGGTTAAAAACCCTAATTGGACAAGAATATGCCTAGGGAGGACGAGAATGACCTAAATATTAATTCAATGACACAAACAAACTTATTGGATGCACAAGATTGGTTAAAAACCCTAATTGGACAAGAATAAGCCTAGGGAGGACGAAAATGACCTAATTGATCATCCAATGACACAAACCCACCTATTGGATGCACAAGATTGGTTAAAAACCCTAATTGGACAAGAATATGCCTAGGGAGGACGAAAATGACCTAAATATTAATTGAATGACAAAAACAAAGTTATTGGACGCACAAGATTGGTTAAAAACCCTAATTGGACAAGAATATGCCTAGGGAGGACGAAAATGACCTAAATGTTAATCCAATGACACAAATGAACTTATTGGATGCACAAGATTGGTTAAAAACCCTAATTGGACAAGAATAAGCCTAGGGAGGACGAAAATGACCTAATTGATCATCCAATGACACAAACACACCTATTGGATGCACAAGATTGGTTAAAAACCCTAATTGGACAAAAATAAACCTAGGGAGGACGAAAATGGCCTAATTGATCATCCAATGACACAAACACACCTATTGGATGCACAAGATTGGTTAAAAACCCTAATTGGACAAGAATATGCCTAGGGAGGACGAAAATACCCTAATTGATCACCCAATGACACAAAGACACCTATTGGATGCACAAGATTGGTTAAAAACCCTAATTTGACAATAATATGCCTAGGGAGGACGAAAATGACCTAAATGTTAATCCAATGACACAAATGAACTTATTGGATGCACAAGATTGGTTAAAAACCCTAATTGGACAAGAATAAGCCTAGGGAGGACGAAAATGACCTAATTGATCATCCAATGACACAAACACACCTATTGGATGCACAAGATTGGTTAAAAACCCTAATTGGACAAGAATAAGCCTAGGGAGGACAACAATGACCTAATTGATCATCCAATGACACAAACACACCTATTGGATGCACAAGAATGGTTAAAAACCCTAATTGGACAAGAATAAGCCTAGGGAGGACGAAAATGACCTAATTGATCATCCAATGACACAAACACACCTATTGGATGCACAAGATTGGTTAAAAACCCTAATTGGACAAGAATAAGCCTAGGGAGGACGAAAATGACCTAATTGATCATCCAATGACACAAACACACCTATTGGATGCACAAGATTGGTTAAAAACCCTAATTGGACAAGAATATGCCTAGGGAGGACGAAAATGACCTAAATGTTAATCCAATGACACAACTCAACTTATAGGATGCACAAGATTGGTTAAAAACCCTAATTGGACAAGAATAAGCCTAGGGAGGACGAAAATGACCTAAATGTTAATCCAATGACACAACTCAACTTATTGGATGCACAAGATTGGTTAAAAACCCTAATTGGACAAGAATAAGCCTAGGGAGGACGAAAATGACCTAATTGATCATCCAATGACACAAACACACCTATTGGATGCACAAGATTGGTTAAAAACCCTAATTGGACAAGAATAAGCCTAGAAAGGACGAAAATGACCTAATTAATCATCCAATGACACAAACACACCTATTAGATGCACAAGATTGGTTAAAAACCCTAATTGGACAAGAATATGCCTAGGGAGGACGTAAATGACGTAATTGATCATCCAATGACATAATTGATCATCCAATGACACAAACACACCTATTGGATGCACAAGATTGGTTAAAAACCCTAATTGGACAAGAATATGCCTAGGGAGGACGAAAATGACCTAATTGATCATCCAATGACACAAACAAACCTATGGGATGAACAAGATTGGTTAAAAACCCTAATTGGACAAGAATAAGCCTAGGGAGGACGAAAATGACCTAATTGATCATCCAATGACACAAACACACCTATTGGATGCACAAGATTGGTTAAAAACCCTAATTGGACAAGAATATGCCTAGGGAGGACGAAAATGACCTCAATGTAAATCCAATGACACAAATGAACTTATTGGATGCACAAGATTGGTTAAAAACCCTAATTGGACAAGAATAAGCCTAGGGAGGACGAAAATGACCTAATTGATCATCCAATGACACAAACACACCTATTGGATGCACAAGATTGGTTAAAAACCCTAATTGGACAAGAATATGCCTAGGGAGGACGAAAATGACCTAAATGTTAATCCAATACACAAATGAACTTATTGGATGCACAAGATTGGTTAAAAACCCTAATTGGACAAGAATAAGCCTAGGGAGGACGAAAATGACCTAATTGATCATCCAATGACACAAACACACCTATTGGATGCACAAGATTGGTTAAAAACCCTAATTGGACAAGAATATGCCTAGGCTGGACGAAAATGACCTAAATGTTAATCCAATGACACAAATGAACTTATTGGATGCACAAGATTGGTTAAAAACCCTAATTGGACAAGAATAAGCCTAGGGAGGACGAAAATGACCTAAATGTTAATCCAAAGACACAACTCAACTTATTGGATGCACAAGATTGGTTAAAAACCCTAATTGGACAAGAATAAGCCTATGGAGGACGAAAATGACCTAATTGATCATCCAAATGACACAAACACACCTATTGGATGCACAAGATTGGTTAAAAACCCTAATTGGACAAGAATAAGCCTAGGGAGGACGAAAATGACCTAAATGTTAATCCAATGACACAACTCAACTTATTGGATGCACAAGATTGGTTAAAAACCCTAATTGGACAAGAATAAGCCTAGGGAGGACGAAAATGACCTAATTGATCATCCAATGACACAAACACACCTATTGGATGCACAAGATTGGTTAAAAACCCTAATTGGACAAGAATAAGCCTATGGAGGACGAAAATGACCTAATTGATCATCCAATGACACAAACACACCTATTGGATGGAAAAGATTGGTTAAAAACCCTAATTGGACAAGAGTAAGCCTAGGGAGGACGCAAATAACCTAATTGATCATACAATGACTCAAACACACCTATTGGATGCACAAGATTGGTTAAAAACCCTAATTGGACAAGAATATGCCTAGGGAGGACGAAAATGACCTAAATGTTAATCCAATGACACAAATGAACTTATTGGATGCACAAGATTGGTTAAAAACCCTAATTGGACAAGAATAAGCCTAGGGAGGATGAAAATGATCTAATTGATCATCCAATGACACAAACACACCTATTGGATGCACAAGATTGGTTAAAAACCCTAATTGGACAAGAATATGGCTAGGGAGGACGAAAATGACCTAAATATTAATTCAATGACACAAACAAAGTTATTGGATGCACAAGATTGGTTAAAAACCCTAATTGGACAAGAATAAGCCTAGGGAGGACGAAAATGACCTAATTGATTATCCAATGACACAAACACACCTATTGAATGCACAAGATTGGTTAAAAACCCTAATTGGACAAGAATATGCCTAGGGAGGACGAAAATGACCTAGATATTAATTCAATGACACAAACTAACTTATTGGATGCACAAGATTTGTTAAATACCCTAATTGGTCAAGAATATGCCTAGGGAGGATGAAAATGACCTAAATGTTAATCCAATAACACAAATGAACTTATTGGATGCACAAGATTGGATAAAAACCCTAATTGGACAAGAATATGCCTAGGGAGGACGAAAATGACCTAAATGTTAATCCAATGACACAAATGAACTTATTGGATGCACAAGATTGGTTAAAAACCCTAATTGGACAAGAATAAGCCTAGGGAGGACGAAAATGACCTAATTGATCATCCAATGACACAAACACACCTATTGGATGCACAAGATTGGTTAAAAACCCTAATTGGACAAGAATATGCCTAGGGAGGACGAAAATGACCTAAATATTAATTCAATGACACAAACAAAGTTATTGGATGCACAAGATTGGTTAAAAACCCTAATTGGACAGGAATAAGCCTAGGGAGGACGAAAATGACCTAATTGATCATCCAATGACACAAACACACCTATTGGATGCACAAGATTGGTTAAAAACCCTAATTGGACAAGAATATACCTAGGGAGGACGAACATGACCTAATTGATCATCCAATGACACAAATGAACTTATTGGATGCACAAGATTAGTTAAAAACCCTAATTGGACAAGAATAAGCCTAGGGAGGACGAAAATAACCTAATTGATCATCCAATGACACAAACACACCTATTGGATGCACAAGATTGGTCTAAAACTCTAATTGGACAAGAATATGCCTAGGGAGGACGAAAATGACCTAAATGTTAATCCAATGACACAAATGAACTTATTGGATGCACAAGATTGGTTAAAAACCCTAATTGGACAAGAATAAGCCTAGGGAGGACGAAAATGACCTAAATGTTAATCCAATGACACAACTCAACTTATTGGATGCACAAGATTGGTTAAAAACCCTAATTGGGCAAGATTAAGCCTAGGGAGGACGAAAATGACCTAATTGATCATCCAATGACACAAACATACCTATTGGATGCACAAGATTGGTTAAAAACCCTAATTGGACAAGAATAAGCCTAGGGAGGACGAAAATGACATAAATGTTAATCCAATGACACAACTCAACTTATTGGATGCACAAGATTGGTTAAAAACCCTAATTGGACAAGAATATGCCTAGGGAGGACGAAAATGACCTAATTGATCATCCAATGACACAAACACACCTATTGGATGCACAAGATTGGTTAAAAACCCTAATTGGACAAGAATATGCCTAGGGAGGACGAAAATGACCTAATTGATCATCCAATGACACAAACACACCTATTGGATGCACAAGATTGGTTAAAAACCCAAATTGGACAAGAATATGCCTAGGGAGGACGATAATGACCTAATTGATCATCCAATGACACAAACACACCTATTGGATGGACAAGATTGGTTAAAAACCCTAATTGGACAAGAATAAGCCTAGGGAGGACGAAAATGACCTAATTGATCATCCAATGACACAAACACACCTATTGGATGCACAAGATTGGTTAAAAACCCTAATTGGACAAGAATATGCCTAGGGAGGACGAAAATGACCTAATTGATCATCCAATGACACAAACACACCTATTGGATGCACAAGATTGGTTAAAAACCCTAGTTGGACCAGAATATGCCTAGGGAGGACGAAAATGACCTAATTGATCATCCAATGACACAAATGAACTTATTGGATGCACAAGATTGGTTAAAGACCCTAATTGGACAAGAATAAGCCTAGGGAGGACGAAAATGACCTAATTGATCATCCAATGACACAAACACACCTATTGGAAGCACAAGATTGGTTAAAAACCCTAATTGGACAAGAATATGCCTAGGGAGGACGAAAATGACCTAAATGTTAATCCAACGACACAAACACACCTATTGGAAGCAGAAGATTGGTTAAATACCCTAATTGGACAATAATATGCCTAGGGAGGACGAAGATGACCTAAATGTTAATCCAATGGCACAAATGAACTTATTGGATGCACAAGATTGGTTAAAAACCCTAATTGGACAAGAATAAGCCTAGGGAGGACGAAAATGACCTAATTGATCATCCAATGACACAAACACACCTATTGGATGCACAAGATTGGTTAAAAACCCTAGTTGAACAAGAATAAGCCTAGGGAGGACGAAAATGACCTAATTGATCATCCAATGACACAAATGAACTTATTGGATGCACAAGATTGGTTAAAAACCCTAATTGGACAAGAATAAGCCTAGGGAGGACGAAAATGACCTAATTGATCATCCAATGACACAAACACACCTATTGGATGCACAAGATTGGTTAAAAACCCTAACTGGACAAGAATATGCCTAGGGAGGACGAAAATGACTTAATTGATCATCCAATGACACAAACACACCTATTGGATGCACAAGATTGGTTAAAAACCCTAATTGGACAAGAATAAGCCTAGGGAGAACGAAAATGACCTAAATGTTAATCCAATGACACAACTCAACTTATTGAATGCACAAGATTGGTTAAAAACCCTAATTGGACAAGAATATGCCTAGGGAGGACGAAAATGACCTAAATGTTAATCCAATGACACAAATGAACTTATTGGATGCACAAGATTGGTTAAAAACCCTAATTGGACAAGAATAAGCCTAGGGAGGACGAAAATGACCTAATTGATCATCCAATGACACAAACACACCTATTGGATGCACAAGATTGGTTAAAAACCCTAATTGGACAAGAATAAGCCTAGGGAGGACGAAAATGACCTAATTGATCATCCAATGAAACAAACACACCTATTGGAAGCACAAGATTGGTTAAAAACCCTAGTTGGACAAGAATATGCCTAGCGAGGACGAAAATGACTTAATTGATCATCCAATGACACAAACACACCTATTGGATGCAAAAGATTGGTTAAAAACCATAATTGGACCAGAATATGCCTAGGGAGGACGAAAATGACCTAAATATTAATTCAATGACACAAACAAAGTTATTGGATGCACAAGATTGGTTAAAAACCCTAATTGGACAAGAATAAGCCTAGGGAGGACGAAAATGACCTAATTGATCATCCAATGACACAAACACACCTATTGGATGCACAGGATCGGTTAAAAACCCTAATTGGACAATAATAAGCCTAGGGAGGACGAAAATGACCTAATTGATCATCCAATGACACAAACACAGCTATTGGATGCACAAGATTCGTTAAAAACCCTAATTGGACAAGAATATGCCTAGGGAGGACGAAAATGACCTAATTGATCATCCAATGACACAAACACACCTATTGGATGCACAAGATCGGTTAAAAACCCTAATTGGACAAGAATAAGTCTAGGGAGGACGAAAATGACCTAATTGATCATCCAATGACACAAACACACCTATTGGATGCACAAGATTGGTTAAAAACCCTAATTGGACAAGAATATGCCTAGGGAGGACGCAAATGACCTAATTGATCATCCAATGACACAAATGAACTTATTGGATGCACAAGATTAGTCAAAAACCCTAATAGGACAAGAATAAGCCTAGGGAGGACGAAAATAACCTAATTGATCATCCAATGACACAAACACACCTATTGGATGCACAAGATTGGTCTAAAACTCTAACAAGAATATGCCTAGGGAGGACGAAAATGACCTAAATGTTAATCCAATGACACAAATGAACGTATTGGATGCACAAGATTGGTTAAAAACCCTAATTGGACAAGAATAAGCCTAGGGAAGACGAATATGACCTAAATGTTAATCCAATGACACAACTCAACTTATTGGATGCACAAGATTGGTTAAAAACCCTAATTGGACAAGAATAAGCCTAGGGAGGACGAAAATGACCTAATTGATCATCCAATGACACAAATACACCTATTGGATGCACAAGATTGGTTAAAAACCCTAATAGGACAAGAATATGCCTAGGGAGGACGAAAATGACCTAATTGATCATCCAATGACACAAACACACCTATTGGATGCACAAGATCGGTTAAAAACCCTAATTGGACAAGAATAAGCCTAGGGAGGACGAAAATAAACTAATTGATCATCCAATGACACAAACACACCTATTGGATGCACAAGACTGGTTAAAAACGCTAATTGGACAAGAATAAGCCTAGGGAGGACGAAAATAACCTAATTGATCTTCCAATGACACAAACACACCTATTGGATGCACAAGATTGGTCTAAAACTCTAATTGAACAAGAATATGCCTAAGGAGGACGAAAATGACCTAAATGTTAATCCAATGACACAAATGAATGTATTGGATGCACAAGATTGGTTAAAAACCCTAATTGGACAAGACTAAGCCTAGGGAGGACGAAAATGACCTAAATGTTAATCCAATGACACAACTCAACTTATTGGATGCACAAGATTGGTTAAAAACCCTAATTGGACAAGAATAAGCCTAGGGAGGACGATAATGACCTAATTGATCAATCAATGACACAAACACACCTATTGGATGCACAAGATTTGTTAAAAACCCTTATAGGACAAGAATATACCTAGGGAGGACGAAAATGACCTAAATGTTAATCCAATGACATAAATGAACTTATTGGATGTACAAGATTGGTTAAAAACCCTAATTGGACGAGAATAAGCATAGGGAGGACGAAAATGACCTAATTGATCATCCAATGACACAAACACACCTATTGGATGCATTAGATTGGTTAAAAACCCTAATTGGACAAGAATATGCCTAGGGAGGACGAAAATGACCTAAATATTAATTCAATGACACAAACAAAGTTATTGGATGCACAAGATTGGTTAAAAACCCTAATTGGACAAGAATAAGCCTAGGGAGGACGAAAATGACCTAATTGATCATCCAATGACACAAACACACCTATTGGATGCACAGGATCGGTTAAAAACCCTAATTGGACAATAATAAGCCTAGGGAGGACGAAAATGACCTAATTGATCATCCAATGACACAAACACAGCTATTGGATGCACAAGATTCGTTAAAAACCCTAATTGGACAAGAATATGCCTAGGTAGGACGAAAATGACCTAATTGATCATCCAATGACACAAACACACCTATTGGATGCACAGGATCGGTTAAAAACCCTAATTGGACAATAATAAGCCTAGGGAGGACGAAAATGACCTAATTGATCATCCAATGACACAAACACACCTATTGGATGCACAAGATTGGTTAAAAACCCTAATTGGACAAGAATATGCCTAGGGAGGACGAAAATGACCTAATTGATCATCCAATGACACAAATGAACTTATTGGATGCACAAGATTAGTTAAAAACCCTAATTGGACAAAAATAAGCCTAAGGAGGACGAAAATAACCTAATTGATCATCCAATGACACAAACACACCTATTGGATGCACAAGATTTGTTAAAAACTCTAATCGGGCAAGAATATGCCTTGGGAGGACGAAAATGACCTAAATATTAATTCAATGACACAAACAAACTTATTGGATGCACAAGATTGGTTAAAAACCCTAATTGGACAAGAATAAGCCTAGGGAGGACGAAAATGACCTAATTGATCATCCAATGACCCAAACACACCTATTGGATGCACAAGATTGGTTAAAAACCCTAATTGGACAAGAATATGCCTAGGGAGAACGAAAATGACCTAATTGATCCTCCAATGACACAAACACACCTATTGGATGCACAAGATTCGTTAAAAACCCTAATTGGACAAGAATATGCCTAGGGAGGACGAAAATGACCAAATTGATCATCCAATGACACAAACACACCTATTGGATGCACAAGATTGGTTAAAAACCCTAATTGGACAAGAATATGCCTAGGGAGGACGAAAATGACCTAATTGATCATCCAATGACATAAACACACCTATTGGATGCACAAGATTGGTTGAAAACCCTAATTGGACAAGTATATGCCTAGGGAGGATGAAAATGACCTAATTGATCATCCAATGACACAAACACACCTATTGGATGCACAAGATTGGTTAAAAACCCTAATTGGACAAGAATATGCCTAGGGAGGACGAAAATGACCTAATTGATCATCCAATGACACAAACACACCTATTGGATGCACAAGATTGGTTAAAAACCCTAATTGGACAAGAATATGCCTAGGGAGGACGAAAGTCACCTAAATATTAATTCAATGACACAAACAAACTTATTGGATGCACAAGATTGGTTAAAAACCCTAGTTGGACAAGAATAAGCATAGGGAGGACGAAAATGACCTAATTGATCATCCAATGACACAACCACACCTATAGGATGCACAAGATTGGTTAAAAACCCTAATTGGACAAGAATAAGCCTAGGGAGGACGAAAATGACCTAATTGATCATCCAATGACACAAACACACCTATTGGATGCACAAGATTGGTTAAAAACCCTAATTGGACAAGAATATGCCTAGGGAGGACGAAAATGACCTAATTGATCATCCAATGACACAAACACACCTATTGGATGCACAAGATTGGTTAAAAACCCTAATTGGACAAGAATAAGCCTAGGGAGGACGAAAATGACCTAAATGTTAATCCAATGACACAAATGAACTTATTGGATGCACAAGATTGGTTAAAAACCCTAATTGGACATGAATAAGCCTAGGGAGGACGAAAATGACCTAATTGATCATGCAATGACACAAATGAACTTATTGGATGCACAAGATTGGTTAAAAACCCTTATTGGACAAGATTAAGCCTAGGGAGGACGAAAATGACCTAAATATTAATTCAATGAAACAAACAAACTTATTGGATACACAAGATTGGTTAAAAACCCTAATTGGACAAGAATAAGCATAGGGAGGAAGAAAATGACCTAATTGATCATCCAATGACACAAACACACCTATTGGATGCACAAGATTGGTTAAAAACCCTAATTGGACAAGAATATGCCTAGGGAGGATGAAAATGACCTAAATGTTAATCCAATGACACAAAAGAACTTATTGGATGCACAAGATTGGTTAAAAACCCTAATTGGACAAGAATAAGCCTAGGGAGGACGAAAATGACCTAATTGATCATCCAATGACACAAACACACCTATTGGATGCACAAGATTGGTTAAAAACCCTAATTGGACAAGAATATGCCTAGGGAGGACGAAAATGACCTAAATATTAATTCAATGACATAAACAAACTTATTGGATGCACAAAATTGGTTAAAAACCCTAATCGGACAAGAATATGCCTAGGGAGGACGAAAATGACCTAATTGATCATCCAATGACACAAACACACCTATTGGATGCACAAGATTTGTATAAAAACCCTAATTGGACAAGAATATACCTAGGGAGGACGAAAATGACCTAAATATTAATTCAATGACATAAACAAACTTATTGGATGCACCAGATTGGTTAAAAACCCTAATTGGACAAGAATAAGCCTAGGGAGGACGGAAATGACCTAATTGATCATCCAATATAACAAACACACCTATTGGAAGCACAAGATTGGTTAAAAACCCTAATTGGACAAGAATATGCCTAGGGAGGACGAAAATGACCTAAATGTTAATCCAATGACACAAATGAACTTATTGGATGCACAAGATTGGTTAAAAACCCTAATTGGACAAGAATATAACTAGGGAGGACGAAAATGACCTAAATATTAATTCAATGACACAAACAAACTTATTGGATGCACAAGATTGGTTAAAAACCCTAATTGGACAAGAATAAGCCTAGGGAGGACGAAAATGACCTAATTGATCATCCAATGACACAAACACACCTATTGGATGCACAAGATTGGTTAAAAACCCTAATTGGACAAGAATATGCCTAGGGAGGACGAAAATGACCTAATTGATCATCCAATGACACAAACACACCTATTGGATGCACAAGATTGGTTAAAAACCCTAATTGGACCAAAAAATGCCTAGGGAGGACGAAAATGACCTAATTGATCATCCAATGACACAAATACACCTATTGGATGCACAAGATGGGTTAAAAACCCTAATTGGACAAGAATATGCCTAAGGAGGACGAAAATGACCTAAATGTTAATCCAATGACACAAATGAACTTATTAGATGTACAAGATTGGTTAAAAACCCTAATTGGACAAGAATAAGCCTAGGGAGGACGAAAATGACCTAATTGATCATCCAATGACACAAACACACCTATTGGATGCACAAGATTGGTTAAAAACCCTAATTGGACAAGAATATGCCTAGGGAGGACGAAAATGACCTAATTGATCATCCAATGACACAAACACACCTATTGGATGCACAAGATTGGTTAAAAACCCTAATTGGGCAAGAATGAGCCTAGGGAAGACGAAAATGACCTAATTGATCATCCAATGACTCAAATGAACTTATTGGATGCACAAGATTAGTTAAAAACCCTAATTGGACAAGAATAAGCCTAGGGAGGACGAAAATAACCTAATTGATCATCCAATGACACAAACACACCTATTGGATGCACAAGATTGGTCTAAAACTCTAATTGGACAAGAATATGCCTAGGGAGGACGAAAATGACCTAAATGTTAATCCAATGACACAAATGAACTTATTGAATGTACAAGATTGGTTAAAAACCCTAATTGGACAAGAATAAGCCTAGGGAGGACGAAAATGACCTAAATGTTAATCCAATGACACAACTCAACTTATTGGATGCACAAGATTGGTTAAAAACCCTAATTGGACAAGAATAAGCCTAGGGAGGACGAAAATGAATTAATTGATCATCCAATGACACAAACACACCTATTGGATGCACAAGATTCGTTAAAAACCCTAATTGGACAAGAATATGCCTAGGGAGGACGAAAATGACCTAATTGATCATCCAATGACAAAACACACCTATTGGATGCACAAGATTCGTTAAAAACCCTAATTGGACAAGAATATGCCTAGGGAGGACGAAAATGACCTAATTGATCATCCAATGACACAAACACACCTATTGGATGCACAAGATTGGTTAAAAACCCTAATTGGACAAGAATAAGCCTAGGGAGGACGAAAATGACCTAATTGATCATCCAATGACACAAACACACCTATTGGATGCACAAGATTGGTTAAAAACCCTAATTGGACAAGAATATGCCTAGGGAGGACGAAAATGACCTAAATATTAATTCAATGACACAATCAAAGTTATTGGATGCACAAGATTGGTTCAAAACCCTAATTGGACAAGAATAAGCTTAGGGAGGACGAAAATGACCTACTTGATCATCCAATGACACAAACACACCTATTGGATGCACAAGATTGGTTAAAAACCCTAATTGGACAAGAATAAGCCTAGGGAGGACGAAAATGACCTAATTGATCATCCAATGACACAAACACACCTATTGGATGCACAAGATTGGTTAAAAACCCTAATTGGACAAGAATATGCCTAGGGAGGACGAAAATGACCCAAATATTAATTCAATGACACAAACAAAGTTATTGGATGCACAAGATTGGTTAAAAACCCTAATTGGACAAGAATAAGCCTAGGGAGGACGAAAATGACCTAATTGATCATCCAATGACACAAACACACCTATTGGATGCACAAGATTGGTTAAAAACCCTAATTGGACAAGAATATGCCTAGGGAGGACGAAAATGACCTAACTGTTAATCCAATGACACAAATGAACTTATTGGATGCACAAGATTGGTTAAAAACACTAATTGGACAAGAATAAGCCTAGGGAGGACGAAAATGACCTAATTGATCATCCAATGACACAAACACACCTATTGGATGCACAAGATTGGTTAAAAACCCTAATTGGACAAGAATATGCCTAGGGAGGACGAAAATGACATAAATATTAATTCAATGACACAAACAAAGTTATTGGATGCACAAGATTGGTTAAAAACCCTAATTTGACAAGAATAAGTCTAGGGAGGACGAAAATGACCTAATTGATCATCCAATGACACAAACACACCTATTGGATGGACAAGATTGGTTAAAAACCCTAATTGGACAAGAATAAGCCTAGGGAGGACGAAAATGACCTAATTGATCATCCAATGACACAAACACACCTATTGGATGCACAAGATTGGTTAAAAACCCTAATTGGACAAGAATATGCCTAGGGAGGACGAAAATGACCTAATTGATCATCCAATGACACAAACACACCTATTGGATGCACAAGATTGATTAAAAACCTTAATTGGACAAGAATAAGCCCAGGGACGACGAAAATGACCTAAATGTTAATCCAATGACACAACTCAACTTATTGGATGCACAAGATTGGTTAAAAACCCTAATTGGAAAAGAATATGCCTAGGGAGGAAGAAAATGACCTCAATATTAATTTAATGACACAAACAAACTTATCAGATGCACAAGATTGGTTAAAAACCCTAATTGGACAAGAATAAGCCTAGGGAGGACGAAAATGACCTAATTGATCATCCAATGACACAAACACACCTATTGGATGCACAAGATTGGTTAAAAACCCTAATTGGACAAGAATATGCCTAGGGAGGACGAAAATGACCTAATTGTTAATCCAATGACAACACTCAACTTATTGGATGCACAAGATTGGTTAAAAACCCTAATTGGACAAGAATAAGCCTAGGGAGGACGAAAATGACCTAATTGATCATCCAATGACACAAACACACCTATTGGATGCACAAGATTGGTTAAAAACCCTAATTGGACAAGAATATGCCTAGGGAGGACGAAAATGACCTAAATATTAATTCAATGACAAAAACAAAGTTATTGTATGCACAAGATTGGTTTAGAACCCTACTTGGACAAGAATAAGCCTAGGGAGGACGAAAATGACCTAATTGATCATCCAATGACACAAACACACCTATTGGATGCACAAGATTGGTTAAAAACCCTAATTGGACAAGAATAAGCCTAGGGAGGACGAAAATGACCTAATTGATCATCCAATGACACAAACATACCTAATGGATGCACAAGATTGGTTAAAAACCCTAATTAAACAAGAATATGCCTAAGGAGGACGAAAATGACCTAATTGATCATCCAATGACACAAACACACCTATTGGATGCACAAGATTGGTTAAAAACCATAATTGGACAAGAATAAGCCTAGGGAGGACGAAAATGGCCTAATTGATCATCCAATGACACAAACACACATATTGGATGCAAAAGATTGGTTAAAAACCCTAATTGGACAAGAATAAGCCTAGGGAGGACGAAAATGACCTAATTGATCATCCAATGACACAAACACACCTATTGGATGCACAAGATTGGTTAAAAACCCTAATTGGACAAGAATATGCCTAGGGAGGACGAATATGACCTAAATGTTAATCCAATAACACAAATGAACTTATTGGATGCACAAGATTGGTTAAAAACCCTAATTGGACAAGAATAAGCCTAGGGAGGACAAAAATGACCTAATTGATCATCCAATGACAAAAACACACCTATTGGATGCACAAGATTGGTTAAAAACCCTAATTGGACAAGAATAAGCCTAGGGAGGACGAAAATGACCTAATTGATCATCCAATGACTAAAACACACCTATTGGATGCACAAGATTGGTTAAAAACCCTAATTGGACAAGAATAAGCCTAGGGAGGACGAAAATGACCTAATTGATCATCCAATGACACAAACACACCTATTGGATGCACAAGATTGGTTAAAAACCCTAATTGGACAAGAATATGCCTAGGGAGGACGAATATGACCTAAATGTTAATCCAATAACACAAATGAACTTATAGGATGCACAGTTTGGTTAAAAACCCTAATTGGACAAGAATAAGCCTAGGGAGGACGAAAATGACCTAATTGATCATCCAATGACACAAACACACCTATTGGATGCACAAGATTGGTTAAAAACCCTAATTGGACAAGAATAAGCCTAGGGAGGACGAAAATGACCTAATTGATCATCCAATGACACAAACACACCTATTGGATGCACAAGATTGGTTAAAAACCCTAATTGGACAAGAATATGCCTAGGGAGGACGAAAATGACCTAATTGATCATCCAATGACACAAATGAACTTATTGGATGCACAAGATTAGTTAAAAACCCTAATTGGACAAAAATAAGCCTAAGGAGGACGAAAATGACCTAATTGATAATCCAATGACACAAACACACCTATTGGATGCACAAGATTTGTTAAAAACTCTAATCGGGCAAGAATATGCCTTGGGAGGACGAAAATGACCTAAATATTAATTCAATGACACAAACAAACTTATTGGATGCACAAGATTGGTTAAAAACCCTAATTGGACAAGAATAAGCCTAGGGAGGACGAAAATGACCTAATTGATCATCCAATGACCCAAACACACCTATTGGATGCACAAGATTGGTTAAAAACCGTAATTGGACAAGAATATGCCTAGGGAGAACGAAAATGACCTAATTGATCCTCCAATGACACAAACACACCTATTGGATGCACAAGATTCGTTAAAAACCCTAATTGGACAAGAATATGCCTAGGGAGGACGAAAATGACCAAATTGATCATCCAATGACACAAACACACCTATTGGATGCACAAGATTGGTTAAAAACCCTAATTGGACAAGAATATGCCTAGGGAGGACGAAAATGACCTAATTGATCATCCAATGACATAAACACACCTATTGGATGCACAAGATTGGTTGAAAACCCTAATTGGACAAGTATATGCCTAGGGAGGATGAAAATGACCTAATTGATCATCCAATGACACAAACACACCTATTGGATGCACAAGATTGGTTAAAAACCCTAATTGGACAAGAATATGCCTAGGGAGGACGAAAATGACCTAATTGATCATCCAATGACACAAACACACCTATTGGATGCACAAGATTGGTTAAAAACCCTAATTGGACAAGAATATGCCTAGGGAGGACGAAAGTCACCTAAATATTAATTCAATGACACAAACAAACTTATTGGATGCACAAGATTGGTTAAAAACCCTAGTTGGACAAGAATAAGCATAGGGAGGACGAAAATGACCTAATTGATCATCCAATGACACAACCACACCTATAGGATGCACAAGATTGGTTAAAAACCCTAATTGGACAAGAATAAGCCTAGGGAGGACGAAAATGACCTAATTGATCATCCAATGACACAAACACACCTATTGGATGCACAAGATTGGTTAAAAACCCTAATTGGACAAGAATATGCCTAGGGAGGACGAAAATGACCTAATTGATCATCCAATGACACAAACACACCTATTGGATGCACAAGATTGGTTAAAAACCCTAATTGGACAAGAATAAGCCTAGGGAGGACGAAAATGACCTAAATGTTAATCCAATGACACAAATGAACTTATTGGATGCACAAGATTGGTTAAAAACCCTAATTGGACATGAATAAGCCTAGGGAGGACGAAAATGACCTAATTGATCATGCAATGACACAAATGAACTTATTGGATGCACAAGATTGGTTAAAAACCCTTATTGGACAAGATTAAGCCTAGGGAGGACGAAAATGACCTAAATATTAATTCAATGAAACAAACAAACTTATTGGATACACAAGATTGGTTAAAAACCCTAATTGGACAAGAATAAGCATAGGGAGGAAGAAAATGACCTAATTGATCATCCAATGACACAAACACACCTATTGGATGCACAAGATTGGTTAAAAACCCTAATTGGACAAGAATATGCCTAGGGAGGATGAAAATGACCTAAATGTTAATCCAATGACACAAAAGAACTTATTGGATGCACAAGATTGGTTAAAAACCCTAATTGGACAAGAATAAGCCTAGGGAGGACGAAAATGACCTAATTGATCATCCAATGACACAAACACACCTATTGGATGCACAAGATTGGTTAAAAACCCTAATTGGACAAGAATATGCCTAGGGAGGACGAAAATGACCTAAATATTAATTCAATGACATAAACAAACTTATTGGATGCACAAAATTGGTTAAAAACCCTAATCGGACAAGAATATGCCTAGGGAGGACGAAAATGACCTAATTGATCATCCAATGACACAAACACACCTATTGGATGCACAAGATTTGTATAAAAACCCTAATTGGACAAGAATATACCTAGGGAGGACGAAAATGACCTAAATATTAATTCAATGACATAAACAAACTTATTGGATGCACCAGATTGGTTAAAAACCCTAATTGGACAAGAATAAGCCTAGGGAGGACGGAAATGACCTAATTGATCATCCAATATAACAAACACACCTATTGGAAGCACAAGATTGGTTAAAAACCCTAATTGGACAAGAATATGCCTAGGGAGGACGAAAATGACCTAAATGTTAATCCAATGACACAAATGAACTTATTGGATGCACAAGATTGGTTAAAAACCCTAATTGGACAAGAATAAGCCTAGAGAGGACGAAAATGACCAAATTGATCATCCAATGACACAAACACACCTATTGGATGCACAAGATTGGTTAAAAACCCTAATTGGACAAGAATATGCCTAGGGAGGACGAAAATGACCTAATTGATCATCCAATGACACAAACACACCTATTGGATGCACAAGATTGGTTAAAAACCCTAATTGGACAAGAATATGCCTAGGGAGGACGAAAATGACCTAATTGATCATCCAATGACACAAACACACCTATTGGATGCACAAGATTGGTTAAAAACCCTAATTGGACAAAAATAAGCGTAGGGAGAACGAAAATGAGCTAAATATTAATCCAATGACACAACTCAACTTATTGGATGCACAAGATTGGTTAAAAACCCTAATTGGACAAGAATAAGCCTAGGGAGGACGAAAATGACCTAATTGATCATCCAATGACACAAACACACCTATTGGATGCACAAGATTGGTTAAAAACCCTAATTGGACAAGAATATGCCTAGGGAGGACGAAAATGACCTAAATGTTAATCCAATGACACAAATGAACGTATTGGATGCACAAGATTGGTTAAAAACCCTACTTGGACAAGAATATGCCTAGGGAGGACGAAAATGACATAATGTTAATCCAATGACACAAATGAACTTATTGGATGCACAAGATTGGTTAAAAACCCTAATTGGACAAGAATATGCCTAGGGAGGACGAAAATGACCTAAATGTTAATCCAATGACACAACTCAACTTATTGGATGCACAAGATTGGTTAAAAACCCTAATTGGACAAGAATAAGCCTAGGGAGGACGAAAATGACCTAATTGATCATCCAATGACACAAACACACCTATTAGATGCACAAGATTAGTTAAAAACCCTAATTGGACAAGAATAAGCCTAGGGAGGACGAAAATGACCTAATTGATCATCTAATGACACAAACACACCTATTGGATGCACAAGATTGGTTAAAAACCCTAATTAGACAAGAATATGCCTAGGGAGGACGAAAATGACCTAAATGTTAATCCAATGACACAAATGAACTTATTAGATGTACAAGATTGGTTAAAAACCCTAATTGGACAAGAATAAGCCTAGGGAGGACGAAAATGACATAATTGATCATCCAATGACACAAACACACCTATTGGATGCACAAGATTGGTTAAAAACCCTAATTGGACAAGAATATGCCTAGGGAGGACGAAAATGACCTAAATATTAATTCAATGAAACAAACAAACTTTATGTATGCACAAGATTGGTTAAAAACCCTAATTGGACAAGTATATGCCTAGGGAGGACGAAAATGACCTAATTGATCATCCAATGACACAAACACACCTATTGGATGCACAAGATTGGTTAAAAACCCTAATTGGACAAGAATAAGCCTAGGGAGGACGAAAATGACCTAATTGATCATCCAATGACACAAACACACCTATTGGATGCACAAGATTCGTTAAAAATCCTAATTGGACAAGAATATGCCTACGGAGGACGAAAATGACCTAATTGATCATCCAATGACACAAACACACCTATTGGATGCACAAGATTGGTTAAAAACCCTAATTGGACAAGAATAAGCCTAGGGAGGACGAAAATGACCTAATTGATCATCCAATGACACAAACACACCTATTGGATGCACAAGATTGGTTAAAAACCCTAATTGGACAAGAATAAGCCAAGGGAGAACGAAAATGACCTAATTGATCATCCAATGACACAAACACACCTATTGGATGCACAAGATTGGTTAAAAACCATAATTGGACAAGAATAAGCCTAGGGAGGACGAAAATGACCTAATTGATCATCCAATGACACAAACACACCTATTGGATGCACAAGATTGGTTAAAAACCCTAATTGGACAAGAATATGCCTAGGGAGGACGAAAATGACCTAAATATTAATTCAATGACACAAACAAACTTATTGGATGCACAAGGTTGGTTAAAAACCCTAATTGGACAAAAATAAGCCTACGGAGGACGAAAATGACCTAAATGTTAATCCAATGACACAAATGAACTTATTGGATGCACAAGATTGGTTAAAAACCCTAATTGGACAAGAATAAGACTAGGGAGGACGAAAATGACCTAAATGCTAATCCAATGACACAACTCAACTTATTGGATGCACAAGATTGGTTAAAAACCCTAATTGGGCAAGAATAAGCCTAGGGAGGACGAAAATGACCTAATTGATCATCCAATGACACAAACAGACCTATTGGATGCACAAGATTGGTTAAAAACCCTAATTGGACAAGAATAAGCCTAGGGAGGACGAAAATGACCTAATTGATCATCCATGACACAAATGAACTTATTGGATGCACAAGATTAGTTAAAAACCCTAATTGGACAAGAATAAGCCTAGGGAGGACAAAAATAACCTAATTGATCATCCAACTACACAAACACACCTATTGGATGCACAAGATTGGTCTAAAACTCTAATTGGACAAGAATATGCCTAGGGAGGACGAAAATGACCTAAATGTTAATCCAATGACACAAATGAACTTATTGGATGCACAAGATTGGTTAAAAACCCTAATTGGACAAGAATAAGCCTAGGGAGGACGAAAATGACCTAAATGTCAATCCAATCACATAACTCAACTTATTGGATGCACAAGATTGGTTAAAAACCCTAATTGGGCAAGAATAAGCCTAGGGAGGACAAAAATGACCTAATTGAGCATACAATGACACAAACACACCTATTGGATGCACAAGATTGGTTAAAAACCCTAATTGGACAAGAATAAGCCTAGGGAGGACGAAAATGACCTAAATGTTAATCCAATGACACAACTCAACTTATTGGATGCACAAGATTGGTTAAAAACCCTAATTGGACAAGAATAAGCCTAGGGAGGACGAAAATGACCTAATTGATCATCCAATGACACAAACACACCTATTAGATGCACAAGATTGGTTAAAAACCCTAATTGGACAAGAATACGCCTAGGGAGGACGAAAATGACCTAAATATTAATTCAATGACACAAACAAAGTTATTGGATGCACAAGATAGGTTAAAAACCCTAATTGGACAAGAATAAGCCTAGGGAGGACGTAAATGACCTAATTGATCATCCAATGACACAAACACACCTATTGGATGCACAAGATTGGTTAAAAACCCTAATTGGACAAGAATATGCCTAGGGAGGACGAAAATGACCTAATTGATCATCCAATGACACAAACACACCTATTGGATGCACAAGATTGGTTAAAAACCCTAATTGGACAAGAATAAGCCTAGGGAGGACGAAAATGACCTAAATGTTAATCCAAAGACACAACTCAACTTATTGGATGCACAAGATTGGTTAAAAACCCTAATTGGACAAGAATAAGCCTATGGAGGACGAAAATGACCTAATTGATCATCCAAATGACACAAACACACCTATTGGATGCACAAGATTGGTTAAAAACCCTAATTGGACAAGAATAAGCCTAGGGAGGACGAAAATGACCTAAATGTTAATCCAATGACACAACTCAACTTATTGGATGCACAAGATTGGTTAAAAACCCTAATTGGACAAGAATAAGCCTAGGGAGGACGAAAATGACCTAATTGATCATCCAATGACACAAACACACCTATTGGATGCACAAGATTGGTTAAAAACCCTAATTGGACAAGAATAAGCCTATGGAGGACGAAAATGACCTAATTGATCATCCAATGACACAAACACACCTATTGGATGGAAAAGATTGGTTAAAAACCCTAATTGGACAAGAGTAAGCCTAGGGAGGACGCAAATAACCTAATTGATCATACAATGACTCAAACACACCTATTGGATGCACAAGATTGGTTAAAAACCCTAATTGGACAAGAATATGCCTAGGGAGGACGAAAATGACCTAAATGTTAATCCAATGACACAAATGAACTTATTGGATGCACAAGATTGGTTAAAAACCCTAATTGGACAAGAATAAGCCTAGGGAGGACGAAAATGACCTAATTGATCATCCAATGACACAAACACACCTATTGGATGCACAAGATTGGTTAAAAACCCTAATTGGACAAGAATATGCCTGGGGAGGACGAAAATGACCTAATTGATCATCCACTGACACAAATGAACTTATTTGATGCACAAGATTAGTTAAAAACACTAATTGGACAAGAATAAGCCTAGGGAGGACGAAAATAACCTAATTGATCATCCAATGACACAAACATACCTATTTGATGCACAAGATTGGTCTAAAACTCTACTTGGACAAGAATATGCCTAGGTAGGACGAAAATGACCTAAATGTTAATCCAATGACACAAATGAACTTATTGGATGCACAAGATTGGTTAAAAACCCTAATTGGACAAGAATAAGCCTAGGGAGGACGAAAATGACCTAAATGTTAATCCAATGACACAACTCAACTTATTGGATGCACAAGATTGGTTAAAAACCCTAATTGGACAAGAATAAGCCTAGGGAGGACAAAAATGACCTAATTGATCATCCAATGACACAAATGAACTTATTAGATGCACAAGATTAGTTAAAAACCCTAATTGGACAAGAATAAGCCTAGGGAGGACGAAAATGACCTAATTGATCATCCAATGACACAAACACACCTATTGGATGCACAAGATTGGTTAAAAACCCTAATTGGACAAGAATATGCCTAGGGAGGACGAAAATTACCTAATTGATCACCCAATGACACAAACACACCTATTGGATGCATAAGATTGGTTAAAAACCCTAATTGGAGAAGAATATGCCTTGGGAGGACGAAAATGACCTAATTGATCATCCAATGACACAAATGAACTTATTGGATGCA